>JAKSZP010019197.1:0-29230 GCA_022478985.1 Massospora cicadina
CCCATTGTGGCATAAAATGTATTTTTGTACCAGGAGGATAGAAATTACCACATCCTGATTGATTTTTGATATTATCATCATTAGTTGCTGATATTTACTTAATTAAATAATTAATATTATTAGGGTCGATCCCCAAAACTTCAGATTGTATTTAACCCAAGTTAATGGGGGGCCCAATCTGGCATCTGCCCATAGGTAGTTTGCAACCCCTAGTTGAGGCTTCCCCCAGTTAAGGGAGAATCCTGACAGCTGGGCTCCATGTTAAAGGCAAGGTTAAAGCCATGGTTGGCAAAAAAGGGGAACAACCAATTGAGGAGTGCAAAGTGTTGTTGTAACTAAATAAGGCCATAGGAAGGTGTGAAACTTAATCTGAACAATCTGCGGTGGTGTAACACTGCAGGAACTGTTCCAAGCACTGGTTCACTCATTCAGTCTGCTCATCTGATTGGGGGTGATAGGCAGTTGAATGGCAGGGGTGAATCTGAAGAGTCATACACAACTCTTTCCAAAAGATGGAGGTAAACTGGGGTCCCTGGTCACTGATAATCTCTTGGAGAACCCCATTGAGCGCAAACACATGAGTGACAAAGAGCCTAGCCATCTCAGCCGCGGTTATTGTAGTTCTGCATGGAATAAAGTGGGCGAACTTCATAAAATGGTCTACCACCACCATGATGACATCATAACCATCAGAGACAGGAAATTCCACAATGAAATCCACCAATAGGGAAGTCCAGGGCCCTTCAGCCTTCTGGACTGGTACTAACAACCCCTCTAAAGGTTAATGATTCAATTTCATTTAATTGCAGATCAAGCACTCTTTACAATACTGTCCCACCTGAGCAGGTTAGCCCTTCCAATTGTACGCGCACCATATTAACTCCAAGTTCTTTGCTTTTCCAGGATGACCAACAGTGAGTTCATCATGATGGTCCTGGATGATTTCCAGGCGCAGTGGTCCATCAGGAACCCATAGGTGCCCCTGAAACCACACCATCTTATCCTTCACGTGATAACCCCTGGATAGGTCATCTTGATTAAAAGCGCTCTTAGCAAGTACCATAGTATATTCAGCTGAAAATGGCTGAGAAAGGACTACCTTTCTGAACATACTATATTCCTCTGCATTTTCCAGAGGTGCAAGCGCTGGCCCATTGGCCGGGGGAAAGGGAAATTGGGACACAATTTTATTTAATAGAATCATCAGCTGTGTGTTATGAACTTCTACCTCCCTTGGATCAGGAGCTAAAGAAGGGTTGCGGCTCAAAGCATCCACCAAACCATTATCCTTGCCCTTTGTAAACTTATAGGAAAACTCAAGTGTCAGGGTCTCATGCCAGCAGGTTTGCTGAGGGGTCAAGACATGAGGTGTGCGGTAGTACAGCAAGGCACAGTGATCTGTACAGACAAGGAATAGTAGCAGTGAGCCATGAAAATGATGATGCCATTAGGTCAGCACCTCAACCATTGTAATAACTCTTTGTTGTAAATAGCGTAGTTTAACTCTGGTAAAGACATCATCCTGGAAAATATCCTGCCAGATTTTCTATCCTATCTTTGCCTCCTTGTAACAAGGCAGCTGATATGGCAAAGTTGGAGGCATCAGTAGAAACAATGAACTCTTTTGAAGGGTCGACATGGCGAAGGACAGATGTGGACAAAAGGGTGCACTTCACCGCTTGAAAAGCATCCTCCAAAACGGGGGACCACTGAAGCACCTTGGCACCACTTGCCTTATATAAGGGTGCTGCCACCTCAGAAAGATTGGGTGTGAACTTCATTGAGGAACGTACACATCCCCACAAAATCTCCTCAATTCCTTGACTGAGGTGGGGTGGGCTACTCACAAATAGCCTTCTCCTTGTCTGGAGTTATCATGTGTTCTTGGTCAAATATGAAGTTGTTTAGAAAAGTGACCTAGGACTTGAAAAGTTCACACTTGCTAATCTTCATCATAAGGCTGGCTGCCTTCAACCTCTCCACTACTTGCCAAAGGTGTACAGCATGGGAATCATTATTGGGGGAAAAAACCAGGATATCATCCATGTAGGCAACCGCGCATACCCCTAACAAGTCCCCCAGCGCTGCATCAATGCAGCGTTGAAAGATAGCAGCGGCATTCTTAAGCCCAAATGGTATGACCCAAAACTGGAAGATCCCTTTTCTGGTCCAGAATGCAGTTAACCACTCTTGCCCTTTTTTAATCTGAATTTGATTGAACGCATTGAGGCAATCCAGCTTGGAGAGTACCTTAGCCTTCTCCACATAGCGTGCAATCTGAGAATCTAAAGGGATGTGATGTAGATCCAGTACAGTGACATTGTTGAGGTTCCCATAATCTATGCATGGGTGTAGAGTACCATCAGCCTTCTCAACAAGGAGAAGTGGGAGCATACAGGGGAGGATACGCTGAAAATCGCACCTTTGGCTAGCTGCTCTTTCACCCACACATCTAACACCTCTTCCTTCTGGACAGTCAGTGAGTAAATAGGAGAAGAAATCCACACCAGATCCACAGTAAGTTTAAGGTCACAGTCATACTCAGAACGATCAGGTAGTGCATCAGCTGATGCTGCATCAAAGGAAGATTCCTAACCCTCCAAACAAGAAGGTAGGGGAACCACCACAGTGGGCTTCAGCAGAGGGGCAAGGCTAAGGGTGTGAAGGTGGGGCCAGTGGGGCAAGTTGCCCTGAGCATCAGCCTCATACAAAGGAACAACCAATGTGCGGCCATTCTTTACTGTTAGGGATAGGGTATTCTCTTTCGAGTTGGTTCTAACGTCAAACTTCTGCCACCACTCCACTCCCAAAATTATAGGATAAAAGAGGTTTTTGATAGCTTGGAAGTGATCCAACGAGTAGTACTTGCCAACCTGATAGTCCACTGTCCCTTTGATCTTCAGAGTGGGAATACCTTGGGACGCCCCTCCCCTAACCATACCACCTGGCAAGTAAATCAGCCCCAGATAGTCGGCTAGGCTCTGGTCAATAAAGTTTTCACTGGCGCCAGTATCCACCAGAATAGTGGTGCTGATTTTCTCTAAAGGGGAGGAAAGGATAGCAGTCAGTAGAAAATACCTGGAATGGTCTTTATTAAAGCTGAAAATGCCAGTATATCACCACCATACTTTTCATCTGGCACTAACATGTCACCCTGGTATGATTTTAAATCAAAAGAATGGAGAGGGATACTTGACCACTTTTACTGATGAGGCCATATATCTCATCATATCTTCAATAGGGGCATATACATTCTCATATTGTAAACGCAGTTCCTTTTCAACTTCCTGAGTGCTGCAAAGCATGGAAGGTCAAACGGGGATTTTCTGGGGTGATTTGGTACACAGAAATAGGTTCCTTATCTGAGCCATGAGAGAGCAAATATGGTTCAGAGGTATATATAGTGTTTCCATTATAAAACGTGTTTTAGATGTGAATGACCCTATTCCCATAACAGCAACGGAGTTCCTAATGTTATCCAAGGCCAACACCCTCAGGGCCATCTGTGCCAATTCCACTGGCATCATCTGAATGTGTTGTCAAAGTAAAACCCATTATAAAAATTGAATTCGGTAATTTCAGCAAAAAGTCAGGGAATCACAACTTTTGGACCTCAAAGCATCCGTATCCACCAGGTACAAGCATGAAAGTGGGCACTTTCCAGTTAGAGGCAACTATAATAATGCCAAGATGCACCAACCTTTGGGGAAAAGAGGAAACAGTGGTGCAGCTGACCACAGCTGAAGCCCACAGCCAGCGCCCACCATTTACACCTTGGAAAAGTCCCACACATAAAAAGTTTGTGTACATAAAATTAATTAGTTGGTTGACTAATTTAAGGAGAGTGTCTATAACTCTCCTGCTTCTAGCATGGTTGTGCATGGTGCTCAGAGCCAATGCACGGAAACTAGTCATTAGTACCAAAGTTACTAGAGCCCAGCAGAGAGTGCTAGAGCAATAATAACTTAAGGGAAAGAGTACAATCATTATAAAAAATACCCCACAAAAATGATGTGATTCACAAAGGGGAAAGGGGTAAGTGTCCCAGGTTGGAGGGAACCTGGGTGAACCAATGGTGCACTAGGGACTAAATGGATCATATGTAAAATGGTATGGTGAATGTAGTGTGAGACCTCCTCGAAGAGGTCTGTGCACAGGATGTTCAAAATAACATAAGTAAAATGGGAAAATGGGAAAGGTTTATTCTGAGAAGTTGACCAACAAGGAACATTGGTCATAAAAATCAAATATAAACCTTGTCAGGGTAATTTGGGGTCTGCTGAAGCAGTCCCAAGCACCAATTCACTAATAGGCAAACATTCCCATCCAAATTAATAGAATACACTGACACTGACTTCACTTAAGTAATCAATTGAAGTTGTATCCAACCCAAATACATAATTTCATAGATGGAACAGGTTTTAAAACCCCATCCCTCAACTAACTGAATCAAACCATCAGCATTAATTGAGTAAACCATCCATTTTAACGCCTGGGCCAATGCAAGGGGCTGGGCGTTAGGCACCTCACTAGTACCAACCTGGGCATATTTGTCTTGTACCCAGCATTGGTCTACTGTGTGCCTGAGGTCAGGAAGGGCCTGAAGCTTCACCTTCTGGGCCTCCTGTCACCCAGCCTTATCCTTATGGTTGGTACCCACTATCATATCATTAGACCATGACAGAGGTCACCCTATGAGATGAGAGGGGCAGCTGGCCTTTTTGGACCCTTTTTTGAAGGGAACAGGAATGCCACCCGGTCCAAGCAGAGGGACACTCCACCATACTTTAAGTCTTGAAGCTATGGCTTTACGAGTTCAGATAACTTTGATAGCACTACCTGGTTATATTAAAGGAACTTTGAAGATTGTACCACCCTGGGTTAATGATATAACTAGCCTAAACTATAAGTCAATAGCTACATCACAAGAAGCTTCAAATAACAGGTAAAGGTATCAATGATAAGCATTAAACAAACTTATGGATTAAAGTAAAGGGGAATTCAGATTAGACTTTAAAACTGGAAAGGTGAGGGATTGCTTTAGGGTATAGAGTCAACCAAAAGTTTCAGAATATCACTCTAAGGACTTCAGATCCTGGCAGAGCCTTGAAGCTCAGTTAGATGGCAACTCCAACAAGTTTGAAGCTCAGTTAGATGGCAACTCCAACAAGTTTGAAGCTCAGTTGGATGGCAACTCCAACAAGTTTATAGATCAACTTGATGGGAGTTCAATATTGGAGCTCCAGAGGTATCATTTAGCATATAGTTTCCAGCCGGGGGATGAGGTGAGTTTACAACCATCCAAGTAATACCAAAGCGAGTGGATTCAACCTCAGTCAGATAAAAGGTATCGGATTAGAATAATCAGACTAAAAACTATATCAATGCTCCACAATGCAAAGCTTTGCCTTGAGATTGAGAGCGACAGAATATAAAGGGGGTTAAGTATAGTCAATACAACTTCTCACCCCATAAATTTTGATACCCTAGACAACATACCCCCAAACTAGGAACCTGCATGCTAAGCACTTAGGCAAACCTTTATTCGAATCAACTGGCTATAACTTATGGGTAATCCATAGGCCAACAGCAACCTAGCACTTGGATTAAAGTTCGGTTCAAAGCATCATCCTTTAGTTGTATATACACTAACGATGCTAAGTTTAGCGGTTACTAATCATTACGCGGTGATCTTACTGGGGCTACTATAAACAGTTATTCGACCATCGAATTGTAACCCGAAAGTAGCTTAGTAACCGCATAACCCTTTCATTGAAATTAAACCTTTATCTTTTTTAGAACTAGATGGTCCCAATTAAACCTTTATCTTTTGCCCTTTAGATTTGGCCAGATTTTCTTAACCACCGTTTACCCCTTTATACCTATTTTGGTCCTTGGCTGTAACAAATATTCGGTAAGGCTTGGAATAAAAATATATGTAACCTTATTTCATGGAGGCATATATATATTTAGACTTACCTACCCCACATTTTAGGGTGCATAGACGCGTCAAATCATTGAAAGGGATAAAAAACAATTAAATGGGCCACTATAGAAAATAAAAGGCCAACCAAATTAACATCCCACTTAGAAGGTATCCCATCGAGCACCCAATTCTAAGCTTAAGTTGGGCCGTAGGGATAGGTGGCGGCCTAAAGGCGCCAAACCTGAACCTAAAAAATTATACCACATGTAGGGCCCAACCCAACTTAAGAATTACAAGCTTGCAAGTCACGTCGGGAGGTTACAGAAGTGTACGGATACGCGTAACCTTGGGGTTTCCACTGGCAATAGCTTTATTCTAGCTTTATAACGCACCCCCGGGTCAACGTGCCAGATGCCCCGCCTCACGTAGGGTCGAGGGTGGAACGGTCGTAACGCCATCAGTCGAGGGTTTGCCCCTCGAGGTCCTCGAGCGGCTCGTGGACCGCTGGCGGCACCGCATGGCTCTCGAGGTCAACGTCGCCCTATCGAAGTTAAAAGTATACTTTGCCGCGGCTTACACGGATGGAGCCCGTCCCGGTGGTGTTCACTAGAAACTTAGGCCGGGTAAAAAAGGGCGCTTACCCTCCATGCTGACCAGACTCATGGCCTCGCTCATGGCATCCTCGTTGGCGGCCGCTGACGTCTAACGATATGAGGAAATACATCAGGTAAGCTACCTCAGGTTCGGCATTCGAGCCGTTGGGGATGGGCGGGGCCGTCTCGGCGGGGGGCTCGCGGCCAAGGTCGGGGAACAGGTTCGGATAAGCCACGGGATCGGCGAGGGCCTCGGCATACTTGGGATAGCCAGCCTCCACCAGCTGCTGCTTCCAGGCAGCCAACACGGGCGACACGCTGGCAGGAGAGTAGGTGCGAGCAAAGAAGGTGGCTTCGGGGTGGCGGCCCTGGGAGGCAAGCAGGGAGAGGATGGCGTCGGTATCGGCAAGCTGGACGTAGCATAGAAGCGCCACGTTGAAGAGCTTGGCTTCGACGGCGCTCTCGGCTAAGGCTCGGAGGCCGTCGCAGTCCGACAAAGCCGTGTAGAGAAGCAGCAGGCCGGGATAATCCTTGGCTTGGATGAGGCAGTCTTTGGCGAGGTGAACATCCCATGCAGCCAAGGCCTTATCTGCAACCACCTGGAACTTAGGGGGCGAGTTGGCTTTCGCGGCGAGGTCGCGTGCCAGTTGAAGGTCGCCGATGGTGAGCGCCAACTCAAACTGTTGCTCCGTATCGTTGGATACCTTCAGCGCCAGCTCCTTATGCCCCTGGTGCTCAAGGAACTGGGCCAGTTTGGGGCGGTGGCAGTCCGGGATGGAGGGCAGCAAGGCCTGAGCCTCCTCGAGCTTCTCCTGCAGGACCAGAGTCTTGAACTCGAGGACTTGGAGCGAGAGTTCGTAGCTAGTGACGTTGTGGTCCCGGTCCATAACGTACACCCGCCCGTCTCTCGGCAGATACCCCAGGACGTGGCGCGGGGAGTCGAAGTGGGCCAGCGTCGTTGTTTCTGTACCCACAAGGTAGGTGAGGCGCATGTGACTGGAGGCGTAAAGGAAGCAGTCGCCCACCCATCTCCCGGTGACAACTGTGTCATGGATGGAGGTGACCAGCTCAAACGCCTGCTCGACCCCCTCGCCGTCGGTGGTCCCGTTGGCTTCGAGGAACTCCGTGAACGCGCTGCGGTTATAGCGCAGGATAAAGAAGATGTCGGAACAGACGATGGCGACAAGTTCGCCCGTTTCGGACCACAGCACCTGGGTGGGGACGGTATCGATCTTGCGCACGAGCTGCTGCGTCTCCCAGTCAAACAGCAGGAGCGTCGCCGCCGAGGTGCGGACCCCAAGCAGCGCGCCGCCAAAGATCTCCTCGGGCTTCCCCTGGTCCTCGAGCGGAAGCGCGGCGTCCTTGAGGGGTTTGAAGGCGCGGAACAGCTGGAGGGCACCCCCAACCCGCGGATGGCGTAGTGGTTGGAATCCTGGGCCCAAACAAACTCGGCGGCCTTCCCGAACTCCTTGTTGCGCCACGCCAACGCGGTGTAGATGATGTACTCGCCATCCCCACACACCGCAACAAACCGGCCGTTGGGGGAGTGTTGGAGCGTCTGGGGGACCACCTCGCACGTCCCAAGGTCCTTCACGGGGAGGACGAGTTTGTCGCCATCCGAAACCGCGGTGTCTATAACTTAGCTTATGCCGCACCGTAGCTAACCTGCGCCGGCCTTGACGTTGGTGGTCTGCACCTCGTTATGTTTGGCCCAGATGATCCTCCCGCCGGCATCCATCGAGACCACCGGGGCGTTGCTCCCGAAGCTTACGATGAGCGTGCCCAGCTCGAACCCAACCGCCAACGACAGGTTCTCCTTGCTGTAACTGGCGCACCACGCCCTCTCGAGGGCAAAATTCGACGAGGCGGCTAGCCGGTACGTGCTCTGCTGCCAGACCTTGACCCACCCTAAAACGTCAGCCATTGCAGGCTAGCTACCGTCTTCGGACCCCGTGACGACGTAGGGTAGATCCGGGAGGAACATGGCGACCGTCACGTTGTTGGTGTGGCCGCTAAGGGTTTGGATGCACGCCTTGGTGGTGTAGTCCCAGACCTTGGCCGTCCTAATAGGGTGAGCGTGCGCGATCCGAACCGCCTACTTATCATCCGCCCCCGATATCAGGTAGGGCTTCTCGGCCCCGGCGTAGTAATCCACGCAGTTGACCCCGCTTTTATGCCCCTCCAACGTGAAATTCGGGGTCGGGGACCCGAGGTTCCACACCTTAGATTATAGCCATCCATTGGACTTTACCTTGACGGTCTTATCGAGCGAACCGGACGCGAAGGTATTGGTGTCCTTGGGATTGAACGTGACCTGCATGACGTATTGGGTGTGCCCCTCAAACACCTGCTTAGGTCAGCAATGTATAGGAAGGCCGGACCTGGACGCACTTCCACCCCCTCTCCCAGTCCCAGCACTTGATCTTGAGGTCGTCCGAGGAGGTGAGGATTAAGGGGAGGGCCGGGTGGACCGCGATGCACCGAATGTAGTCGGCGTGGGCCTCAAAGCTAACCACCCGCTCGAGGGTGTTGTAATTGAACGCTTGGACCTGCTTGTCATCGGACCCGGCAACGAACCAGCTCTTGCGAGCGATGAACTTGGCAGCTCGAACTAAAGCTTCAATCAGCACCGAAGGCACGGACAAGTGCCCTTGACCCTCAACCGTAATGGATACGCGACTTACCGGGAAGGCTAGTGACTTCGACCGTCTTGACGAGGCCCTATAATAGATTAAGCCTCGTCCGCCGCCGTTCTCAATTTCAATTACCTGGGTCAAGTAGTTCCAGATGTAAACGTTGCCGTTGTAGAGGGAAGCCAAGACCCACGGCTCGACGGGGTGAAGGTCGACGCACTTGACTCGGTCGCTCCGGGTGAGAAACTTTTTCTGGTTTAAATTGTCAAAATAAAGTTTTGTGGTAAGGACCGTCCCCCTACCTCGATGTTCAGCCGGGAAGCCTGAGCGGGTACAAGATTTAATCAGCGGTTAAAGGTTAAATAGGGGTTATCAAAGTAGGGTGTAAAAATTTGGAAGCCCGTAAAGAGGCAAAAAAAACTTTTTCTATAAAATCTTGGGGTCCGATGTTTACCATCTCGGATTTAGTAAGGGGGTTTAAAATTTTGGGTTTCCAGCGAACAGCAGTAAGTTGGAACCTTGGCTTGAACTGGTAAGTTGAAAGTTACCAATCTAAGGAGGATGGGTTGAGGTTTAGATAATTTTTTGAGCGTTACAGTTAAACTGGGTAAGTGTTGGGAATTGTAGGGTTAATTTTGGGAGAAACGATCGTCCAAAATCCTAAAGCCACCCCCCAAGTTTTGGGTACCCCGTCGGTTGGAGGTTAAATCGGCCTATAAAAACTCTCAATCTGTAAAGGGTGATTGGCCATTTAATGGCCAACCTAAATTGTCGTGGTTGAGGTTGACGTGGCAATTATCCTTTTGGAATTTATGGTTGACCTTAAAAACTATCCCGATAAAATGAACCTTCATTATAAATGTTTAAACTATACCTGAACCTAGTTCATCTGAACCCTTTTTTCAAACTTTAATTAACTGATTAAATTTTTTGACAATTTATAAAAGCGTAAAGAATTTTAAATACATATTCATTCTTTGGAACCCTCCCCCAATTTTTGGTTAATTTTGTTACCACATAAATCCTTTACTATTTTTTAAAATTAGTGCCCTACTAACGCTTGTTTTGCTATAGTTAAACCGTTGTCAATTTAAAAACTTGTTGCTCTTCAGCAGAGCTCCAGTAAACATCAGCACTTCTAACCGTGAGAAAGCTAGACCCCCTTATAACAACTGAATTCGATGGTTTTATTTTTATAGGATTATTGCTAATTAGACTGAGGTCGTTATACTTCCGTACCATCCCCGTCTAAGCTCTGCTTTATAACCGATACCGTACTTATAAAAAGCTTATCCAATTAAAACGAGAGGTTAAGCGGTTTCTAGTCGAAACCTTTGGTTTCTGTTGAGGCTTAAAAAATTTGTTCGGAGTATTTAAAGCTCAAAACGGTTTAAAAAATTAAGGGTTTACGTTTCAAAACAAGATATAATCTTTTGCCAGTTTAGTATATAGAAACTTATACCTTACTGGAACCTTGAGACGCACAAAAACAGGTTGGCTATCGCAATCTCTTCTAGATGACACCTGCTTTAGGAAGATGTTCCGTTAGATTTGAAGTATAATCAACCAATCGATAATCTAGCCGTTGGTAGCTGATATTATCAGTTGCCGATATCGGTAAACTTGTCAGTTTGCCAAGCGTGAACCCTTTTATGGAACCCTTTTATGGAACCCTTTTATGGGATCTATCTCTCTGATAATCTACTAGCTCTGGATTTTGTATTGGTCTGAGCACCACCCGTTTATCCCGCGTTACATAGCTGTTATGTTTATCACTTTTTATGCCAAGAGCGTTAGTATCTAATACATATAGGCGGTAGGGCTCGGAGTCGATACTGAGGCAGCAAACTGTGCTACTCGGGCAGTTGTGCAAGTTTGGGCCAACTTCAGTTATTTTTTATTTGAGATAAGCCAACCTGGGGATAGATATACCTACCGACAGATACCATAAAAGATGAATGATCTTCAACTAACCTAAGGTAGGCATACTGCGTATTCCAACCTAGCAGAAGGGTTTGTGAAATCAGGAGGGGGATTATAGTTTTCATATAAACCCACCGTAACACATTCCAGAGCGGATAACAGCACGGAAAGCATATCAGCTGGGTGAGGAGCCAGTCGTTTGAATTGTAAGCTTAGTCTGAGGGGGTTCGCCATAGTTAGCGCCTTGACAAGATCAGCAAGCTCAGTTTCGACCTTGAGCCCAATATTCGGGAGCCCTGCTAAGTTCGGTAATTTCTGACAAGGTACTCTTCCATCTGGGTTACGTTTAGATGCTCTTACGTCTTTAACTGTCTCGTTTATAAGTTTCAGTGCTACCAACATCCGTTACAAAACTTGGATGGAGGTTTCAGATTAAGGAGGCCAGCGGTAAGCCTTTCGGTTGCGTCTTGTATAGCCGTGCAGTCGGGGCGTCTGCTGGGTTAATTGCAGCCTCTCTAACTATTCCATGGCGGCTACTCTACATACCTACGTGTGATTTGGGTGCAAAGTGGTGTTATGGCCGGTTATCAAAAGTTGTAGAAAAATTGGGGCAGGGCGAAGCTCATCTTGGTCCCGAAATCATTTAACCCTCAGTATCCAATTCATCAAGGACAAGGTATAAGTTAAGGGTTAGGTTTGAAATCATTTAAACCTCAGTATCCAATTCATCAGGGACAAGGTATAAGTTAAGGGTTAGGTTTTTAAGCCCCGATATCGTGACGGATGCCGATTAGGTAATTTTAAGTTGGGAGGTGTGTGACCTAAAACCAAAAATCCAAGCCGCCTCCCAATTTTTGCCAGCTGAGCTATTAACAGTTTGGTACCACCTGGAAATTTATTAAGGGTATCATCACCCGTTCAATGCAGATCCTTGTCGCTTAAACTTGGGTTCTAAGCCAATTTAACTGTTGGCATTAATCTACTCTTCCCCATAGTGGCGTAATGGTAAGCCTTTCATCAGTGTTACTACTGGTTATCTTAATTTCTTCCAACGGGCATTTTACCTTTGTATGGTCTAGTTTGAGAGCTCTGGCGCGGTTTTATCAACCGTTTTCAGTGCTAACCCAGAATAAATACTCTGTGAAAGGTATTATGGTCGCATGGGGGTAACCTTGTTTTGAAATCTAGGAGGTGGGGTGTAATTATTGTAGCAACATATATACTTACTTTTTATCTCACTCCCTTTAGGCCTATGGTAAAAAAATTTTGGGTTTGAAGCACAAGTTGATGCAATTGATTTATCAAAAATAAGGGTATGTGATACTTGTATGAAGACAACTACCCAGTTGAGGTTCTTTATGACAAGTGATTTCAAACTTGGTTAGATACGCTCCACCGGCCAGGCATAGACTGCCTTACTTCTGGTAACTTGAGAGCAATTTGAACTTAGATTACCCCTTCAACTCTTACACAAAAGAACTTGAGCATAAAATAGATAACGGAAATTATCCTTCTAACTCTTCTACATGAGAACAATATAAACTGTATCACTATCTAATTATTTGTCTGACTTTGTTTTATGAAACAAGAGGTTTAAAAAGAGAACTTTGGTGCCCAACCCTTTAGTCAGCGCCCCAATGGAAATGGCATATCTCACCAATGAACCTAACCCAAAGAGGCATACAAAAACAGTGAACACTTCATCTACCTAGTCAGTATCTACCACCAACTAGATTATGACCCTCCGTAGGGTGGATTTCAAAATAGTGTATCCCAATGCCTTTATATAACCCCAACAGATTAACCTTTACAATCTAGCAGCCTGCATAGGTAATGAGACCGCTTACACGTTTATAGCAGGCTACTTTGCTTAGGTCAACCTGCAATTAATGCCACAAAAAGTATTATCAGCAATTCAGTACCTCCAAAATACCCTTATAGATTGGTGACAAATCCTAGCCAATCTGCATAAGAAAGTCAATTGTTGATAATTAACCCAACAGTCAGAACACCTTACAAACATTGTCAGGATGATCCTGACAAGCTACTAATCATCCCGATCAGAATCATAATCCCAAAATAGACCAAAGTAATACCTCATATGAGAAAATCACTGACAACAGTATCAAAATCAATCACTACAACTCCTCTTAAGTTTGCCTATTAAAAAGTCAACAAAGGCCGGATAAGTCAGATAGTGATTCATAATCCGTCACCGCTGGATAATGTGGGCATTCCAAAATTCCAACAGCTATCAATTGGGGTTATGGGTTTGTATCCATTCTATCAAACTGCCCGCAATTTCTTCATCCTGGGCTTGGGAGGTTAAACCATTTGGTAAAATTTGCAAGGTTTAAAATAATCCTCTCAATATTTAAAGCTGGGCCCAGGTTGTAAAAATTATCATAATCAGATAGATTATAAAACCTGAGTGACCTAGTAATCTCTTCTTTAGCTGGAAACTCAGGTCAAACTACTCCTTGTTTGGTGGAAATATATGTAGCAAGCTGGGCCAGGCTTGGTGGCCATATTAATACCCTTTTTATTGGCTCATTTAAAATAAATTACAACTTTTACTCTTACTGATATGTTGTTAGAGCATAGGGGTATATGTCAGACAGATGTCTGATATAAAAAGATTGTGCTTCCAATCTGGATGGGTTGAGATCCGGTGAAGGTCCCAGAATGACATATATACAGTTATTCTGAGTTTTGAATCAGGGAGGTCCTAGTACCCACTTGAGGTAAACACTGGTTTAGAAAAATACCAAAGGCCCCCACAACAAGTCAGATGGCTGGAGTGGAGGTAACCGCAAACCTTGTGGGCCAACCCCCAGGGGCAAAATAGACAGCAAGGGCAACTCCTCCTAAATCTGCAGTTTCAGACTTTAATCAGATTGGTCTTTTAGATGGGATTGACAATGGGTTAGCAGATCAACAGATTGATTGATTGAAATACCCATTGAGACTAAATATCTTCCCAAACATGTAACATTCACTATTGACCCTTTAATACCTGGTATGGGTAGTGGCAGATTTTTATCTTTCCAATAATTAAAGTTGGTAGAGCAATTCAAAAGGCTTAACAGCAGTTATTTATCCATGGGATGAGGTTGCTGTCATGTGAACATGAAATAATAGTGGGGACAACCCCAAAGATAAGGCTGGGTGCTTGGAGGCCCAAAAGGTGAAGCTCCAGGGCCTCTCAGACCTGAAGCACACCCTAGACCAGCGCTGGGTAAGGGCAAAATATGCCCAGGTTGGTCCTAGTGGGGTGCCGAGTGCCCAGCCCTTGATGTCAAGCCAGATGTTAAAATGAACAATTTACCAAATGAATGCAGATGGTTTGATTCAGTTAGTCAAGGAGTGGGGTTTTGAAACCTGTTATATTTTCAAAATAATGCGCTCAGGTCAAATCCAACTTCAATCAATCACTCGAGTGAAGTCAGTTTTGGCCTATTCCATCAACTCAGATGGCAGTATTGCCTTATTGGTGAGTTGGTGCTTGGGCTCACTGCAGCATTAACCCTATTTCCCCAGTCAAGTTTAAATATGTTTTCTCTGACCAACAGTCCTTGTTGGTCAATTTCCTGAATAAACCTATACCCCATTTTAAAGTCATTTTTATTTTATGATATTCAGAACGCTCCTGTGCACAAGCCTCTTTGAGGAGGTATCATGTTCCATTACACTTGCCATTGCAAGTACCATTTTGCTCTCCTCTCATACACCATTTGTCTACCCAGGATCCCTCCAACCTGGGCCGCCTAACCCCATCCAATATGTGCACCGCATTGCCCTTATATGGGGTTTTATTATAAAATTTGCAATTTTATGCCTCAGCGGTTATTGCTCCAGCACCCTCTGCTGGGCTCTAATCCCTCTGGCACTAACAGCTAGTTCCCTGGCATTGGGCCTGTGCACTGAGCACAGTCACGCTGTGAACTGGAGAGTTATAGACACTCTCCTAACAGTTGCTGTAGCATATTACCACTGTAAGCCTTGGGGAGCACCTTGCAGCTTTATTGGGAAGGATACCCATTTAGGTACAATAAAGGGGTGTAAGCTGGTGGCCATCCCTCTTGGTACCATGGGCAAGTTGGCACATGTGATATATGAGAGGTGGATGACAGTGTAACCCTTGAAAATCATGCCTCTTCCCCTTCTGCTAACCATCCAGGAGTCAGTGCAGAGAATTCAGGAGGTGTGTCATGAGGTGGCATAGGTCAGAAGCTAGTGCCAGCGGAGGGTTTATAGCAATCTTCCCCAACAAGAGGTCCTTTTCACTTATTAGATTTTTGCCATTCAAGTTAGATTGATAACTGGCAAAGTGAATTGATTGAGTCACTCATAGGGTTGAGAGTTCCCATCTACTGTTCCCCTCCATTGCTAGTAAAAACAAATCCCATCCTTAACAGGTATGGGTGCAATAAACGCCTTCAAAACTCAATGGGACTGATTATATCTGGCCTGGCTGTGGGCGCAACTGCTGTCCATTAGAGGAGTCATAATCATTGTGTTAAGCGCAATTGTGGTAAAATGAAAATTTTCACAAATAATCTGATCCCAATCCAGCCGAGCAGGCAGATCTGAACTGAGATTGGTAGCACTTTAGGGTGTCAATCCACTATAGCCAAATCATGAAGTTATTCCCAACATAAATGCATCTTTTTCAATTTCCTGTTCAGTGAATAAGGTAGTCAACCCTGACAGGTTCTGCTGTCACTCTATTATTTCCCTTTTCATCCCTTAATTTAAATAATAAAAGCCTTAAAAATTCAGATTTATTTCTGAGTTCAAGAAGTTTGCTGGACATTTAATGGCTTTATTTTTCAATTTTGGGAATTCTTGGATAGTGCTCATGGTTGCCCTATTCTATTTTCATCCCAAATTGTAGATAGCTGTACCCAAGGTATTCTGGCTGGTGCTTGGGGTGGTAACCCATACTGAGTGTCAGCGCAGTCTTATTAATGTTATCAGTGCACTTCATGACATAATGGAGCAACCCAAATTTTGTACTTATCCACCCTTCTCTGTAGGTGGGGTGCTGCGTTGGGCTTGTGTTATGGATAGAAGGTTTAAACTTTGGTTAAGGGGTTGGTTGTTAAAAAATATGGCCCAACTTTTATTCATAGGTTTTATGCTGCAGTTAGGAAATATATCCTGACCTGAGCACCGGTAAGGTTTCCTCCCAATTCAAGTGTAGGAAGCTTGGTCTATCTTTCTCCACACGTCCTATCCATCTTGGACAGGTTACAAGTGTGGGTGTATTTTTTTACCTGCTTTCACCTCAATTCCTCCAATCTGCTGTTTTGTGTTCATATGATAGTAGTCTAACAGTCAATTCAGATAATTATAGGAAGCAGATGAAGTTAAATCGGTTGGTGCCTATGTTGCCTTCTGGACAACAGGTGGAAGTTGAGGTTGTTTAAGTGGCTTGAACCACATCCCTTCCCCTCAATATATTCCAGCAGGTGGTCCAGTGATTACCTCTTCCTCACCTGTTATGTCCCACAAAATTGCTAATAAACAAGATTATGCCTACCTTTTTAACTGGTAAATTCAGTTGGGATCCCATGTGGTATCCGTTGAGGCTCTCTTGGATACAGGAGCATCCAGGAATTTTATAAGCTTGCAGGTCACTCAGGATTTGGACCTAGATGTTGACGCAGGGTCCTCAGTATTGAGTGCATCATTGGCCGCACTGCTTACTATATGTTGTGATGATCTGTACCATTCTCAGTGCATGCATTTAGCTTCTGTGACTGATTTGCAGAAGTTCCAGATTTGTATTTTACTGTTACCCTTGAGGTTGGTTGGTGGCGGTGTCAGCATGTTAGTATCAACCTGGAGCCCAACCTTTTGTCCTTTGTATATCCTTAAACACTTGGTGAATTCCCACTTGTTGATACCTTTTCCCCTGCCAGAGCGGTGGGGCTGATTGTCTCAACCCCTCTCCCACTGAGTTGCCGCTGGATTTTCTGTCTGACTTGTTGCAGTACAAGAATATTTTTGATATGGGTAAGGCCAGTCACCTTCCCTCCCACTCCAAATATGATCATGCTTTCTGGATGACAGTGGCCGTAACAAATATCAAATAATTTCTGTACCCCTATACAGAGCAAGAAGATAAGGCTCTGGTGGTGTGGTTGGATGACATGCTTCAGAAGGGGTGAATTTTTGGAAATACTCTCTCATCGCACCCCATATCACTTTCATTCAAAATTGGTGATGGTATGATGCACACATGCCTGGACTACAATCACGTGAATAATATTAATGTGAACAAGCCTTATATGCTCCTACTTGAGCAAACCATCATCCAGGTGATTCCCAAATCCTGGGTGTTTTTCAAGCTTGACCTAGAGAATTCTTGCATCATATCCAAGTAGCAGAAGGCCAGGAGTGGCTGATGGCCATTTGGACCAAGAAGGGTATTTATCAATTCTGTGTGATGCCCTTTGGTCTAAGAATGCACCTTCTATCTTTTAGCAAATGATAATTGACATACTGGGAAACATTTTCTTCATTTGTGCAGTAGCATACATTAAAAATCCTGCTGCACTCCCTGTTAAAATATGGGGCTTAGTTAGTTGCTCGCTTCTGGCCCTAGATTTCAACTGCACAGATTTGTGGATACTTGCATTGATTAATAATATGAGATGGGCAATAATAGTATGAAGACTATTATTTTGGTTGATTGCCCAAATTCCACGTTTAGTAAATTGTACAACGCTAAACAGGTGCTTCTTCCTCTTAAAGATATTTTGATACTGGTAGGGAACACTTTCCCTATTCTCTTTTCGCAGAGCCAAGCAGAGACTTGATAAAACCAAACCAAGGCTATCTGATCCTTGCACTCTTTTCTTAAGAGTAAGGTTTAAACGACCAATGTTAAAACAACTAAGCTAATCAAGTTTTAATCTCATTTTATTAGGGAATAATTTGGGGTTTTTATAGTTAGAATCAGCATACAACTTTTCAGCTGTCCGCAGGGAATTATTTGTGCTCCTATACTGGTTTGATCCTCAAGTGTTAGGCACTGAATCTCGTCAGGTACCATTGCCTTGAGTTTCTTAGGCAGTGTAATCCTCAGGTGTTCAGTGACCAAACAATTGGTATCAGGGAATCAAAACCAATTTTTTTGGCTGATGGCAATTCTACTCTTCCTCTGGCGTTCAAACGCTTTGGTAGTTTTTTATGACTTTAATTCATTCCACTCTGAACAATTCCCTACAATTCAACTATTGGGTATTATTCACATATCAAATTATTTCTTGATTTCATCAGGGATGATGCCCAACAATAATCTCATAAGTCAGCAGCCTCAAATATCATTGGAGATGATGCCAACAATAATTATTTAGTTGGTGACCTCAAATATCATCAGGGATGATGATAATGATAATTCATTAGTCAGCCGCTGTTGCCAATCCTATACAATTATAACTTAATTATTGAGTTTGTGTATTGATTAAAAGGTTGGATTATGTGGTCATCTGAAATTCTAACATATCCCCCTCTTGACAAGATTATCTAACAGAAGATAGAACCCTCAGGAATGGAAGCCGCCTTAGTTTGAGCTCATATTTAGTTTTTCATATCTCTATGTCCTCAGCGGATGAAGCTCTGTCCGCACTCAACTCCCATATGCTCTGCTTGGTTTTGATGACTTTGTTCCTTGGTTGCTACCCATTGCTGCCTCTTCTCAAGTGTGGTTCCCATGACATCATGCCACACCAGTCCCATCTTCACATCTTTTGCTGAAAGATCAACTGGTCCACCTGTACAAACCCCAGGACAGTTCTCATTAGCACTTTGCCGCCTGTACTAACCCCAGGACAGGATCCGTGACTCCATAGTCAACCTGTATAAACCCCAGGACAGGTCTCATTGGAACCTTGACACCTGTACTAACCCCAGGATGGGTTTCATTGGCACTTTGCCACCTGTACCAACCCCAGGATGTGTTTCAATATCTTGTTGAAAGGACTATTCTGATGGATCTAGTTTCAGCCCATCCTGATCCTGCCAGATGCTCAGGACTAGTGCCCATTATTTTATCCATTCATCCACGCTTGGTAGGTGGGATTATCACTAGATGCATCACTATTTAAATTAAAATCAGTTTTTAATATTGTTTTTACTTTTAGTATTTTTATGCATCTTTTTATTATTTATCTTTTTTCATATTTATATTTTTTCTTAAGCCCAATACTTTAATTATTTTGTGTGGACCCAATGACTATCTGACCATCTTCAAAATTTCTGATCATATAGGCATCTTTTGGCGGCTTGATAATTTTGAAAAGTCCCATCCATATGACATCCAACTATTTTTTCTCCCAAACCTATGGGTATTGCAATAGGCTACCCTATCACCTACATGGTATTCTTTCAACCTAGTTCAATTCTGGTTGTCTGCTTTCTTCACGTTGATTCTTCTTTTCATTATTGTTTCAAATTCCCAAGGTTGTAATTCAATCAGGATATTGGCCAGTTGGGATAGATATTGCTTGGCACTTATCCCCAAAGATGCCTCTACTGCTGAATACAATATTGGTGGTAACGCGGCTTTCCACCCATAAAAATTTGAATGGCGTTTTCTCAGTCTTCAAGGAGAGTGTCTATAATTTTCCAGTTTTCAGCGTGGTGGTGCTCAGTGCACAGAGCCAACACATGGAAACTAGCCGTTAGTACTAAAGCTACTAGCGCCCAGAAGAGGGTGCTGGAACAATAATAACTAAAACAAAGAAGTGCAATAAGGACCATCCAAAAATGACGTGGTGCACAGAGATTGAAGAGGTAAACGGCCCAGGTTGGAGGGTACCTGGGCAAACCAACGGTGCACTTGGATAAAATCTGATTGTGTTCACAATAGATTGGTTAATGCGGCGTGAGACCTCTGTTGAATTTTGATCTTATTCTGATGGCTGGTTCTTCTTTTGTGGTATGGTGGAGTTTCATGCATCTATTGTATGAGGACAATAGACCAGATGGTGACTATAGTTCAAGATGGAACTCCTTGGTAATAGCACTTCAAAGTTGTATTCTCCTGTCATTACTTGGACGATGGCACGCTGCCCTGATCTTACTGATTTAAGTAAATTCTCAACTAATACAAAGTTAAGTTTTAAACACAAAAAGCTTATATGTTAAAATATAAGCTGGTGGCAATAGTTGAATGTTTTTATTAGCATCAACTTCAAGGTAATTTATAGGGTTCAATGTTCACCACATCTTACCCATGACATCTCATTTTCAATGGCACTTGGCCAAAGGAAAATGTAAAATGTTTGTAAGAGGGTCTACAGATACTTTGATTCAGGGAATCTTGCTCAGCCTCAGGGTCAGTGTAAACATTGTCATCATTCTCAAGATGGCGTTTTGGACGCATCTGCAAATAGATGAACCAATTCTCTTTCACATGCAATTGGCAGCACATACCAAGGCGATCCATATCACTAATTAGTAATTAATTTGATCAAAAACTTGGCTGACATTAAAAACTAATTTTGACATAGACCAACAAAGCCCACGTGCCCAAGTCATCAAATCAAGACTTAATTTAAGTCTGACCTAACCAACAAAGCCCTCAAGCCCATGTCATCATAGTCAAATATTATTAAGTGAAATCGCTAGGCCTCAAATCCCAAATCAGATATACTTATGATATTTTTGGTAAGGGAGGATACCCCAGTGGTAGAGTATGGACCCTCTACCACTGCCTCCCGAGTTTGATCCCAGTAATGGACTTTGGGTAGGGGACAATTTTGACTGTGTTGGTTTTGTGCACCAATGCCCCAAACTGAGATAGCAAATAGTAAAGGCAGTCCATGGAGTTTCTGCCTATCATACGCCACGCATGGAGGTTTTCCAGGTTTTATCCTCCTTTCCCATTTTCTTCACTTCCCTAATCGGTGCAGTATCATCCTCAGGCTGTCCCATCTCAGCTAAAATTTATGATATTTTTGGTTTATAATAACTGATGATTTAGATTTAGACAACCACTCAACACTTCCCCCTCCTTGACTGGATAAAAGTGGAGGGTATTCCTTTTCTCTTGGTCACAACA
Source organism: Massospora cicadina (assembly GCA_022478985.1). Classification (NCBI taxonomy): domain Eukaryota; kingdom Fungi; phylum Entomophthoromycota; class Entomophthoromycetes; order Entomophthorales; family Entomophthoraceae; genus Massospora; species Massospora cicadina. The sequence continues at coordinate 21,151 of JAKSZP010019197.1, forward strand.
TCCAATATTTCTCATCCTTCAAAATAGGATGCTACATTAAAAGCCTTTGACCCTGGATAACAGTTAGTTTAGGCGTGCTGCCTTCATTTCTTAGGTTCTATTCCTGCTGCAGCTCCAGCAATTTTTTGCAAACTCAAACTAGCCCCCTTGGCTTTGATTTCAATTTTCTCCCCCTCCCAAAAAAGGGATATCAGCTTTAGTGGCGATAAGGCATTAAAATTCATTAATTAAATTTATTTTTCTTAGATTGTTTTTTCATTTTCATAAGTTTTATCATTTTATCATTTTTTTGTTTTATGTTTATTTTTTATTTTTATTTTTTTCGTTTTCTTTCTTTTTTAATAAGAATTAATAAAGCTTACTAAGTGGTTATGGGAAGAATCCAACAAGTTAAGAATATGCTTCAGGGTATTTTCAATACTAGGGCATTCATTGATAAATGTGTCAATTGGCATAGCTATATTCACCCCCTTCAAGCTTGGGGTACCTGATGCATTGCTCAGCCCCTCAGCTTGAGTATTCTCAAATATCTTTTGCACATATGGTTTAGCAACTACTTTAGAGGCTTCAGGTATGACATCCTTACTCTGAGAGCGATTTACCACATGGTTGTTTGTACATTCTTTATTTGGTGCTAAAATAGAATTTATATTGCTAAAAATTGAGGCCCTGTGGCCCATGTTTTTGTGTCAGTCAGGTGAAACTGGTGTTTTTGGCACAATAAATCATCCCGCATCTATTGTGCTTGTTCTTTTCCCTCCATCTGTGCGTTATTTGGAAGGACTGCATTAACACCACGCTGATAGCATCAGGAAGCATAGTGTCCTTTACAATTGCAGTTATAGCAAGTAATCCCTTTTAGTAGCGTGAGGCCCTTGTATTTGAGTTTTGTTCATTTTTTAAAGGTGGATTACTGTCAATATTGTTTTCAAAGGGCTTTCCAGCATAGGTAGCAGGTCCTGATCTGTATCAAGTATTAGGAGGGCCATAATTTTTTGAACATCTGTGCAAATAATCAACCAATTCAGATGTTGCAAGGTTTTGCACAAAAGCAGGAAATAAAGTGTTTGACTAATTTGGGTAAGGTTCTACTGCATGTTCTAGTGCAATTTTAGCATCAAAATCGACCATAGCCTTTGCACCTAGGAGAACTTGAGATTTGCAATAGAATTGATCTGCAAATTCATCAATTGTTTCATCTTTTTTAAAGCTGATATTCATAAGTTTGGATTTTCTGGTTGACATTCGTTCTGGTCCTCCAAATTCATGAAACACGGCCCCTTTGACTTCAGCATAGGTTAGGTTTTCATCCAAATGAGGCATAATTAACTCAATACTCCATTCATCTAAGCAGTTGATCATAGTGGCTGCTTTGTTATGGTCACTGGCCCCATACATGGCCATTTCAAAGCGTTTGATAAAAGTGGCTATATTTTTATTCTTGTCAAAAGCAGGCAGGTTTGCTGGTTTTAAATTATCACTTTCCCATCCATGGTTATCATGATTACTTCTTTGTTGACTTGAGCCAAGAGTACTAGGGCGCTGAGGCATTGTATAACGGTTAGAGGAACTTGGGTTGGCCAAAGCAACCATTCTACGTGGCAGTTGCCACCATGGCCCATTAATCTCATAATGTTCAGAGGCATTACTATCAGTAAATTCACTTTGGGCATGATGGCTTTGACAATCATTCAATAATGCAATTTTCTCATTCAGATTGGTCATTTGCAATTGAAGAGCAAAAATCACTTGATCTTTTTCTATGATTTTTTTCTTTAACTCATTCACTTCTTCATGTAGGGCATTATTTGCCTCATTAATAAAAAAGACTTCTTAAGTGAGATTATCAATTTGATGACTCATTATGTCCGCTGAGTCTTGGAATTTTGTAAATTCATCCTTGAAAAATTGATATAGCCAGGGGTTGCTCTCCTGCTCAGCATGGGCACCATCTGCCTTCCCAGCCATGAGCGCCACTTGTTAGATTTTGATCTTGTTCTGATGGCTGGCTCTTCTTTTGTGGTATGGTGGAGTTTCATGCATCTATTGTATGAGGACAATAGACCAGACGGTGACTATAGTTCAAGATGGAACTCCTTGGTAATAGCACTTCAAAGTTGTATTATCATGTCATTACTTGGACGATGGCACGCTGCCCTGATCTTACTGATCCCAAGTAAATTCTTGACTAATACAAAGTAAAGTTTTAAACACAAAAAGCTTATATGTTAAACTATAAACTGGCGGTAATAGTTGAATGTTTTTATTAGCATCAACTTCAAAGTAATTTATAGGGTTCAATGTTCACCACATCTTATCCATGACATCTCATTTTCAATGGCACTTGGTCAAAGGAAAATGTAAAATGTTTGTAAGAGGGTCTACAAATACTTTGACTCGGGGAATCTTGCTCAGCCTCAGGGTCAGTGTAAACATTGTCATCATTCTCAAGATGGCGTTTTGGACGCATCTGCAAATAGATGAACCAATTCTCTCTTTCACATGCAATTGGCAGCACATACCAAGGCAATCCATATCACTAATTAGTAATTAATTTGATCAAAAACTTGGCTGACATTAAAAACTAATTTTGACATAGACCAACAAAGCCCACGTGCCCAAGTCATCAAATCAAGACTTAATTTAAGTCTGACCTAACCAACAAAACCCTAAGGCCCATGTCATCATAGTCAAATATCATTAAGTGAAATCTCTAGGCCACAAATCCCAAATTGGATATACTTAGGATATTTTTGGTTTATAATAGCTGACGATTTAGATACAGTCAACCATTCAACAACCTCCACAAAGGGGTCCACGCATAGAATTTGTATGGAATAACACTATAATTAAACAGTAAAAAATGGGGAAATTTTTTATTCAGAAGTCAACCAACAAGGAATGTTGGTTGGGGAAAACACATTTAAGTATCAATGGGGGAATATGGGGTTTGTCGGAGTGGGCTCAAGCACTGACCCACCAATAAGAACACACTACCATCCCAATTGGTAGAATACACCAAAACTGACTTCACTTGTGTTATCGATTGAAGTTAGATTCGTCCTAAACATGCAATTGTGTAAATGGAATAGGTTTCAAAACCACGTTCCTCAACTAACTGAACTGAACCATTTGCTTTTGTTATGTAAACTGTTTATTTCAACGCCTGGGCCAAAGTATGGGGCTGGGCATTTGGCTCCCCACTAGTACCAACCTGGGCATATTTTGCTCATACCCAGCGTTGGTATAGGGTATGCCTCAGGTCAGGGAGGCCCTGTAACTTCACCTTTTGGGCCTCCTGGCACCCAGCCTTATCTTTGGGGTTGGTCCTCACTATGATGTCATGTGACCATGACATTACACTCTCCTCCCAACGGGGCTCAACCCCCCCTTCAGGGGCTTGCACAAGGAAAAAGTTCTTGTGGGCAGGGGCCAACTTCATGGTGGCAACGGTTGGTTTGGGTTGAGATCTGGCAGCCTGGGGGAAACGCTTATGGAAGGCTTTAATCAGATCTTGGGCATGCATACAGTCACACGCTGGGACCCAACTGTTTTCTGCAGCGTCAAAGCCCTTCTAGAATACCAGGTACTCCAGTCTTCTTTTAACATGGCAGGAGGCAACTATTTCTTCCATCTCCCACTCTGGCGCCCCATCCACGAGATAGTCCTCAGGAGTCTCTGGTGTGGGGCCCTCAAACAATGTCAGTTTGCTCTCATGAAACACTGAGAAGATCCAAAATGAAGTGGGAAGATCTAGCTGGTATGAAGCATGGTCCACCTTTCTAACAACACGGTAGGGTCCAATCCTCTTTGGTCCTAGCTTCTTGCAGGGCTGCTTGGTAGGGATGTTATGGTCATCAAGCATCACAAAATCCCCTTCCTTGTACGCAGGACCCACTTGGTGCTTCCCATCAGCATTCTCCTTATACACTCGCATTGCTGCCTCCAAGCTTGTGAAAACCCCCTGGTGGACCTTCTTGATTGTCTTGGCAAAGTCCACCACCGCTTCAACCTTAGACCCACAGCGGGGCTCCATGTTAAAGGCGGGGTTAAAGCCATGGCTGGCAAAAATTGGGGAACAACCAATAAAGGAGTGCAAGGTATCGTTGTAGCTAAACTGGGCCATGGGAAGGTGTGAAGCCCAATCTGAATTATCTGCGGCGGTGTAACACCGCAGGAACTGTTCCAAGCACTGGTTCACTCGTTCAGTCTGCCCGTCGATTGTGGGTGATAGGCAGTCAAATGTCAAGGGCGAATCTGGAGAGTCTTACACAACTCTTCCCAAAAGATGGAGGTAAACTGGGGTCCCTGGTCACTGATAATCTCTTGGGGAACCCCATGGAGCGCAAACACATGAGTGACAAAGAGCTTGGCCATCTCAGCCGCGGTTATTGTAGTTTTGCAAGGAATGAAGTGGGCGCTTCGTGAACTGGTCCACCACTACCATGATGGCATCATAACCATCTGAGACTGGTAACTCCACAATGAAATCCACTGTTAGGGAAGTCCAGGGCCCAAAGCCTTTTGGACAGGTACCAACATTCCCGCTAAATGTTGACAATTTGGATTCATTTGGTTGCAGACTAAATATTCCTTACAGTACCGCCCTACTGAGCAGGCAAGCCCTTCCAATTGTATGTGCGCCGTATTAACTAATGTCTTCGCTTTACCAGGATGACCATTGGTAAGTCCATCATGATGGCCCCGGATGATTTCCAGGCGAAGTGGTCCAGCAGGAACCCATAGGCACCCCTGAAACCACACCATCTCATCCTTCATGTGATAACCCCGGGAGAGATCCTCTTGATTTAACTCGCACTTAGCAAGTAATGTAGTATATTCACTTCTAGCAGCTGAGAAAGGACTACCTTCCTGAACATACTATATTTCTCCGCGTTTTCCAGAAGAGAGGGTCGTTGAGGAAGAAGTTTACTTGGAGGAATCATCACCTGTGTGTTGTGAACTTCTACCTCCTTAAGATCAGCGCTAAAGCAGGGTTGCGGCTCAAAGCATCCGCCAAACCATTATCCTTGCCCTTGGTGAACTCATACATGAATGAAATTTGGGCAAGGGTCTTATGCCAACGAGTCTGCCGTGGGGTTAGGACATGAGGAGCGCGGTAGTACAGCAAGGCACGGTGGTCTGTATGTACACAGAATGGTTGGGTAGAGCCATGCAAGTGGTGACGCCAATATGTCAGCGCCTCCACCACTGCTAGTAACTCCTTGTCGTAAACGGCGTAATTCAACTCTGGCAAAGACATTTTCCTAGAAAAATATCCCACCGATGCTCTATCCCATCTTCGCCTACTTTTAACAAGGCAGCTGCTATGGCGAAGTTGGAGGCATCAGTAGACACAATGAACTCCTTTGAAGGGTCGACATGGCGAAGAACAGACGTGGACAACAGGGTGCACTTCACTGCTTGGAAAGAATCCAAAAAATGGGGGACCACTGAAGCACCTTGGCACCGCTAGCCTTGTATAAGAGAGCCGCCACCTCAGATAGATTGGGAGTGAACTTCTTGAGGAACGTACGCGTCCCCAAAAAGCTCCTTAATTCCTTGAATGAGGTGGGGTTAGGCCACTCAAAAATCGCCTTCTCCTTGTCTGGAGTTATCATGTGTCCCTGGTCAAACATGACGTTGCCCAGAAACGTGACCTGGGACTTGAAATACTCACACTTTGTTATTTTAACGTAAGGCTGGCTGCCTCTAACCGCTCCACCTTGCCAAAGGTGTACTGCATGGGACTCCTGATCAGGAGAAAACACCAGGATATCATCCATGTAGGCAACCGTGCATACCCCTAACAAGTCCCCCAGCGCTGCATCAATGCGGCGTTGAAAGAAAGCAGGGGCATTCTTAAGCCCAAAGGGCATGACCAAGAACTGGAAATCCCTTTTCTGGTACAGAACGCGGTTAACCACTCCTGGACCTTCTTTAAGCATATCCGATTAAACGCATTGAGGCAATCCAGCTTAGAGAAGACCTTCGCCTTCTCCACATAGCGTGCAATATGTGAATCCAAAGGGATGGGATGGAGGTCTGGTACAGTGACGTTGTTAAGGTTCCCATAGTCCACACACAGGCGTAAAGTACCATCAGACTTCTCCACAAAGAGAAGGGGGGCATACAGGGGAGGTAGGCTGAAAAAATGCACCTTTGGCTAACTGTTCCTTCACCCACACATCCAACGCCTCTTCCTCCTGGACAGTCAATGGGTAAATGGGGAAGATATATGCACCAGATCCTCGTGAGCTTGAAGTCACAGTTGAACTTGGAGTGCTCAGGGAGTGCGGTGGCGGATGCTGCATCAAAAGAGGATTCCAAACCCTCCAAGCATGAAGGAATAGAAACCTCCACTGAGGGCTTCCGCAAAGGGGCAAGGCTATAAGGGCGAAGGGGGGGCAGTGGGGCAATTTGCTCTGGGTGTTCTCTTCCGTAAAAGAAGAACTAATGTGCGACCATTCTTCACAGTGAGGGATAGGGTATTCTCTTTCAGGTTAGTTCTAACGTCAAACTTTCGCCACCACTCCACACCCAAAATGGTAGGGAACAGGAGGGTTTTGACCGCGCTGAAGTGATCTGACAAGTGGTACTTGCCAACCTGGTAGTCCACTGCCCCAATGATCTTCAGAGTGGGAATATCTTGGGACGCCCCTCCCTTAACCATACCACCTTGCAATTAACTCATTCTAAGGTAGTCAGCTAGGTATTAGTTCATAAAGTTTTCAGAGGCGCCAGTATCCACCAAAATAGTGGTGCAAAGTTTCTCTAAAGGAGAGGAGAGGGTAGCAGTTAGTAGAAAATAACCAGAATGGTCTTTATTTATGGCAGACAATGACAACACCTCAGCAGAAAATTCTTCCTCTGGCTCAAGCAAGCCATCAGAGTATGTTTTTGAAATCAAAAAAGGAGGAGGGATAGTTGGTCACTCTTAATACTGAGGCCACATACCCCACCATGCCTTCTGCAGGTGCATATACTTTATCATATTTTAAACAAAGTTCTTTATCTGCTTCCTGAGTGCCCCAGATCATGGTTGGGTCAAACGAGGGTTCTCAGGGGTTATTTGATATTTTGGAATAGGGTTCTCAATTAAGCCATAAATGCTACTTTTCTTTCTCGTTGCAATCACTATTACAACCTATTCAATTCAAGACTGAATCTAGTTTGATAATCTGACAGAGGAGATTAGTCTGCGCCCATGTCAGGGAGCAGTTGGGCAAGCAAGGTAAGAGGAGCAGGTGGAAGGCCCGCGGCCTCCAACGTTCAAAAACGCCCTGGAGAATCCAGTGGAATTGACAAAAATACTAAGAAACTGGCGGTCACTATTTCCCTGGAGATACTCGCATGGCAAGCATGATGCAACCAGTACATCAACACGCCACACTCCCAGCCACTTTCATCAGTGGAATTCGGAGTCCGCGTGTTTCTGGACATCCAAAAAATGGCCTTATGGGAAAAATTTTGTGAAGATGTACACACAATTTTCCCGACTGCGGTGTACATTGCACCTCACTCCATGTCATGCGGTTGGCTGGACCTAGGTTTTGAAAGCAAAACAGCAGCAGACGAGGCTGCAGCGGTGTGCATAGTGGTTGGCCTTCCCGAAGGGCAATGGATCATCAAAACTAAATGCACCAGATGGACAAAATCGAACCAAATTTTCCTCACGTTTGACTTCTTGCCTACTACGGTAAAATGTGACAATTTGGAATAACACCTGAAAGATGGTCTTGCTGTATATGGTAAAATACAATCTTTTGAAATGCAACGCTTCACGCTGATGCCACACCTTTGCACCAGCAAATCCATTGCAGTGCTGACCTCAACTGAGGAGATCACAAAGGACCTAACACAGATCCCACACTCCACTTTTATTAATATCGCAGGACATACCACTCACCCATTCCGGGTGACTGTGGACAGCGAGTCCCTCATTTGCACCTACTGTGACACGTTTGGCCATAAGGCACACGCATGCCCCATCAAGGAGGGCGTCACATTCTAAGAGCACCCCTCAGCGGCCATGGCCAGCAGAGAGGCGCACTATGAACCAACCACAAGCACCAAGGAG
>JAKSZP010019198.1:0-29165 GCA_022478985.1 Massospora cicadina
TATGGGAGAGGCAACTGGGAATGTCTCTTTAAACAACCAACCCTTCTTGAGCATGTCATCTAACCATTCTTTGAGGGCAGCATCTTCCTCCACTGTATGCAGCACAATGGGCAGTTTATGTTCTCCACCTCCACCATTGTCCAAAAACCCAAGTCAAATTCTGTATGTGTGTATAGACGGTCTGCTTTCTTGGAATCAAAAATACTTCAATATCCCATTAACGACTCTGGAAAATATGGAGGGAGACCCACAGGAGAAATGTGAGATGTAACCAATCTACAGCCTTGAGTTTTAGTAAGGGTATACATTAAGGGAAACTTGCCCTCCGCCTGACTAATGGAGAATGAAAGCATATTAGATTCAAGGTGAATCCTCACATGCTGTCACGCCACCAACTAACACCCAAAATTACAAAAAACATGAGGTTAGGCATCGCTGAGAAGCAATTGCAAAAACTAAACTGGTGAACTGAGAAGGGTACTGGGTGCCATACTTTGTATGCTGGCTGGGAGGCCAACGAGGTGAACATCACTGCGGGACCTAAGTCTAAGTCTCAATCAAGCTGCTGGGCCAACTCCAGATTGTAAATTTACCCACTGCTCCAGTGTTAACCATGGCCTCAAAAGACACCTGGTGTGCTCTAATACTAATTTTCATTGGTAATAAAAAGCATGAGGAATTCTGTTTATTGCATATATGTTCATTTCTGCTGATACCAAAAGAGATTGCAACCAGAAAGGGGGAAGAGGAGGCTCTTTTAAAAAAGTAAAGTTTGAGGCAAACAAGGGGTTGGGTCCCATATTATTCATGCTAGACTTCCATTGACTTACAAATAGGTGAACCAGAACAAACCAACTTGGGCGCAAGGACAGCGTCAGGCCCAGGAACCAAAATATGGTACTGATTCTACTTCAGGATCAGGACCCAAGACTACGTCAAACATTCCAATCATGAAGATTTCAACTTGAAGGTGGGGATTATGGCAGAGAGAGGCATTAATGGAAGTTGCTGCCTTGCAAATTGATACTTTGTTCCCATAGGGGTGTACCAGATAATGTGATGAGTGGAGAAATAATCCAATGCAGTTTAGAAAATTTCTTGGAGTATATCCCCAGGGAGATCAAGCGCTGTGGCTTGTTTACAGAAGGCTGCAATTAACGATACCATTCTTTGGCTTTGGCAAACAAGGGAAAGTTTTATAAAAATGCTCATAATGAGGTATAGGGGGCTTTAAAGCTTCTTATACTGCTGTGACTAATGAGGTGGAGTCACCTACCTGAATAGAAGAACTCAGAGGACCTTACACATACTGATGAGCTTTGCCTTTAACTTCATAAAAAGGGAAACACCTTGCTGAGCGTTGGTCAGTGACACAGCATTGTTTAGGGCAACTGCAGATCACATTTGCACTTGAAAAGGGCATCAAGGTCCTGATTTGCAACATCTTGAGAGGTAATACTTGAAGACCCTACTTGAGGGTGAGCTGAGGGGAGAGTAGCAGGAAATGGGGTCATGCTACCACGGAGAACTTCCTCAAAAGCTATCCAGGCGCTGCTTACAAAATTTGTGACTGACCAAACAACAGAAGGAAGCTACTGACTGCACATATAATTTGGTAAAGTTTTTCTAAAGCGCCCATCTCTATAAAGAAGACGGAAATGGCTAGAAACAATGGACGGTCAATTATGTCAGAGGGATGGCAGATAATGTTTTTACTTGCCTTACAGTCAGGATGAAAAAGCACTCAAAAGGTGAGCCAGAATGCCAGAGGCATTGCCACTCAAATGACGTTAAAATGTGCAGGAAGATGAGAAACAATCAAATGCAAGCAGGCCACAAGTGTAAAAAGGAACCCAGCAAGAAAAAAGTCTGCTGTGACTCTAGACCCAATAACCCTTGGCGTGCTGAGTTGCAAGATCAGATCAGGTAGTAAAGGCTCCCTATAGGGGAATTGGGTAAAAATTTGGCAAGGGGCGGATCTTTGCCTGGAGTGGGGATAGTTGGGCCCACAGTATTCCAATATCCTGCTGGCGGATGTCCTGTACAATTGAGGATAATTTCAAAAAAATTCTTAGCATGATGAGCCCAATTGACTTTAATAGGCACTAAAGTTACTATCATCACTGGAATTGTCCAGTTGATATGAGGCCCGTGAGGCCACATTGGATATGTTGTAAGGGTTTGGCAAGAAAAACTTTGAAGTGAACTAGATAAATTGGAGCGCAGGAAGATTTTTAATGAATATAAGATAAGAAAATTTACCACCAATTTACTCATTGTGTTACGACAGCTTAAATAGACAATTAATGTGGGGAATGATTAGGAAAATTTGGGATCAGGGCCTCTTGAGATTTAACCTAACCTGGTGAACTTTGAGCAAGGGAGGAAAAAACACTTAATTTTGCTGACTTTGAAAGAGTTAGCGGCAGGCTGAGTTGCTGTCAGTTTATCCACAAATGCCTAAATTGCATTTTACCACGGTTTGACAGTTAGCATGACAGCGTCTTGCCCAATGGACAACTGGAACCCCAAGGCCACCACACATAGGGGCAGTCCTAAGAGGCCAGGAACAAGTTTGGGGTGCTCAACCCACCCGCACCTGGTCGCTTTGGCGTCCATTTGACCAAGTGGGATTCATTGGACAAAGATCTTGATATTTTTGGGGGAGGGTTCTGAGCTGGTGGTGACTTTTGATGATGGCTCAATGCCATCAGAAAGTTCCACCGGCAATTCAACATTAGTTGCAAAAAATAGAAGGTATTCGCCCATTAGGATTTATTCCCAAAAATTTTAAAGTAGGTTTCAAACCAGCAAACTTCTTCTTAATGGACCAATGTCATTGGTGAGTTTTTACAGGAATTTGACTCTTAACACTTCATCTACCAAAATTAGCACCTGTTAGCACCTGTTGGGCTTTGTTGCCGAGGGTTTGGGCCTCTAGACCTTAATGCTAAAGGCTCATGGCCATTGACTTTATGTGGACCTTTTGCCCATGGGGTTACCTACTTTCTGATTTTACATAAATTTCCTCAATCAAGCCATATTAATTTGGCTGAAGTAAATGTGGGGATTGGTGGCGGAGTCTTCAAAGGGAGAGCTGTTACCCATTGCTCTTCCACCATATGGGTGAGGTTTCCTTGTGAGATGAGAGAAGCAGCTGGCCTTTTTGGACCCTTTTTTGTAGTGAACAAGAATGCCGCTCAGTCCAAGCGGAGGGAGCGCTCCCCTGAACTTACATTCTGCTACTTTTTTTGAAAATCTAAAAAATTATACCAATTTGCTGAAAGTGATTAATTGATTTACATTAAAGAAGTTCTTACCATCCTTGGTTAATCAAGTAGATTTGATGCAATTATATCCTATAGCTGTTGGGGTAAGTCTAAAATCTGAACAAGGGTATGATATCATAGAGTGATGAGTTTAGTTTTTATTTAACTGAGGTAAGCTGACCAGGGGACAGACATTACCGAATATATGTGAAACTAAGAGAATAACTAAGAAATATAAAATTGGGCACCCCAGGGTACTCAAGTTACCCCTGTTGCCAGCGGGACTGCCAGGTATGGGGGTTGGTGCACTACTCCGAGGGGGTTTCCCCTGCTATGGAGCAGGTGTGAAGGAAAGGGTCTGTGTGGAGGAACCAGAGTGGGAACCATGATTCTATGAGCGCTTTTTGTCTTGGTCTCATATATCCATAGAGCCAGGATTGGAAGTGCTCTAGTAAGTGGACATGGAATATGTTAATAATCCCATGAATGGTTGGGACCGTGCCCTTGAATGCATCTAATGCAATTGTGTGTATTGTCCACATTGCAATGGGTATTATTAGGGAGCGGAGGGTAGATGGGATTGGTGACTCAATCTGGAGCGCGAAGATACTCTTTGATATCGAGAATTCCTGTTCATTTTGAATCTTGAGCAGGCGTGCGACTTCCTGCCATATAGCTTTGGTTGGGGGGCATGTTTCTAGGCGGTGATGTAGAGATCCCTCCCCTCCACATACTGCACATGTTTTGTGTAGGGAGTTGGAGCGGTCCGCTGTCCTATAGGTCCTTCCCAAACAGCGCCAGGAGTTTGCTCTTATCCTTGGTTGTAGGAGTGGGTGGTGTGTCATTTTCCACATTTCTTTCTGTGTGGTTAAATCATAGGGAATGTCCAGCATATCCAGGTATTCTATCCTAGCTATGCTTGGGGTTGTTGCGAGCATATCCCTCTGGGGGGTGGTTTTCTGGGTTTCTTAATTTATTTTGGGGGCTGGGTCGTCCCCTTCCCTGTATAGTACCCATATTCTCTATGGTCCATCCCATACGGCGGATAGTTCAGAGGATATGTTTGAAATGAGGGGAGGTTCCATGTGGACCCGTTGCAGTAGGGTGCTTGGCAAGGTATGAAAGTAGTCTGGGTGGACTATGTGGGTTGGTTAATTTGAGCGCCTGTGCAAAGTTAGTCCTTGCTGCTCTGGACCAATGTTGTTGTGGGAGGTCTGGAGCAAGGATTTCCTTTATCCAGGTAACTAGGATGTGATTGGCATGGCTCTCAAAGTCTATTAGTCCCATGCCTCCACTTGAGCGTAAGCCAAATAGTGTTTCCATCCGTATAGGAGGGTGAGAGCCAGGCCACAGCCAGCCCTGGATAAGCGCGCGAATTGAGGTTATAAAGGTAGGTGAGAAGGCTAAACATGGGCCTGGTACCACAGTATTGGGAGGATGAGCGAGTTAGCAACTGTAACTCGTCCTGTTAGTCCTGGGGTTCTTCCCTTGAGGGAGGCGACGCGTTTGGATACCCGTTGTAACAGGTTACTTTCCATTGTCTCATTAGCATATCCCCTGATTCTAGCCAGATTCCAAGGTGTCAGACAGGAGTGGTGGTGGGAGGTGTTGCAAAGGGTATTATAATTGGGTTTTTTCTTCGAGTGTTGGTGTGAGGTTCTGATGTTGTGGCCCAATTGTTTGTGTATTTGCCTAAGAGGATGATTTCTGTCTTCCTTTTGTTGAGCGATGCATTGCTCACCTTGGAGTATTCCCCTAGAGTGTGTTCCTGCTGTCGGGCATCTTCATTGTTTGCTATACCTGCTACGCAGTCATCTGCAAAGGCCAGTATCTTGACTGTTGGTTGTCCTTGTGCAGTTATCCCCATGAGACGTGAGTCAGTTACTTGGAGGAGCGGGTCAAAGCTGAAATTGTATAGCAGTGGGCTGAGGGGATCCCCTTGTTTGAGCCCTCTGTGTGGTTTAATCTTGTTTTTTAGGAATCCAAGGCCGCATACAGCCATGGTTGCAGATTCTGTTAGGAGCATCGCCCATTTTATGAATCTTGGTGGGAGTTTGAAGGCATGTAGACATTCTTTTAGGTGTGGCCAGTTAACACGGTCATACGCCTTTTCCTGATCCAAGAAGACCAGGGCACCAGTTGCTTTGGATTGGAAAATGTTTGCAACAGGGTGTATGTTGTTCCAGATTGATCGCCCTGGTATAAACCCAAACTGGTTGGGTGATAGGGTGTCAGATGCAATTGCGCCTAATCTAGCTGCTAGAATTTTTGTTAGAATTTTTGTGTCAGTGTTGGAGAGTGCAATTGGGCGCCAGTTGGCCAGGTCCAACTTGTCACAGTTTTTGTACAAGGTTATAACGTAGGATTCATGGCCTCCTGGTAATGGGCGTGTTTCCAACAAACTCTGGTTCATTGACGCCTATAGGAGGGGGGTGATTTGTTGAAAATATTTTTTGTAAAATTAGTAGGGTATCCCATCAGGCCCTGGGCATTTCCTACGTGGTGCACCGCGAATTGTTTCCCAAAGCTCCTCCTGTGTGATAAGGGATAGTATATTGTAATTTGGTGGTGTACTTTGTATCTTGGCAGTTTGAATAAAATCTTTAATTTTTTGTGGATCTGTTGGCATATTGCGATATAATTTGGTGTAATAGCGGTGTACTTCCGCCTTGACCTCCTCAGGGTCAGTTGCCACAGTGCTGTTGGTCTTGTGGACCTATGTGCATGTGGGCTGGTTTCCATGGGAGTGGAATTGGCAGAAAAAGTATGTTGAACAGGTTTTGCCTTCCTTTATGAACTTACCTTTGTTCAATACTTTGATTCTGTGTTGGTGTTCAAAGATGAGATTGTTAAGTCAGGCTGAAATTTCTGCCCATTTGCATCCCCAATTAGGGCTATAGCCAGATCTCAGAGTATTTATTTCCAGGTGGTCTAGTTCTGCCAAGGTACGCTTGATTGTGGCTGTGTCCGCGGTGTACTAGCATGATGCAATATATCAGGTTTTGTTGATTAAATCTTTTTTGAAATTTTCCCATGTTCTGATGGGATCCGAAGTGAATGGGGCTGTGAATTCTGGGTTTGTAGCCTTGTTTTTAACCCAGTCAGATATCTCAGGCAATCTTATATTTTCTGGGTGAAGCTTTCTCCAAGGCGACACCTGTGTGTGGGATTGGGTTGGCACTAACTGCACTGTAACTAATCAGTGATCAGAAAAATTGATCTTTTTTGTTGTAAATTTGGAGATTCTTGAGTGGTGGAATTGTGGGATGAGGATGTGGTCAATACGACTCATTGATATGAGCAGTCCCTCACGTATGTTGGGTCTTGTCATATGGGGAATGATTGGTGAATTGGGAGGAAGAGCATCCTGTAAGCCAAGAGATGCCTTCATTGTGCGATATTCAATGTGTCCAGGTGGGTATCCCCTGGGATTAGGCCATTGATCTGTATTGGGGTTATCCCAGCAGTTGAAATTGCCTAACATGATGATATCTGGTGGGAGGGTGAGGGTAGAAATTTCTTCAAAATTTTTTTCTCTCAGTTGCAGTGCACGGTGCGTAGATACATGCTAACAAAATTATTTCATCTTGGCATGTGATTGTTGCTACCAGGACTTGACCATGCAAGTGTGATGATGAATTTGTAATTTTAAATTTTTTGTTGTTTTGGACTATCACCCCACAGTGAGATGTCCATACTGATTGTGATGGTGCAACCCTGGTTGACCAGGATTCTTCTTCCCCTTGTAGGCAGTGGGTTTCTTGGATGGCCAAGATGTCCACAAGAGGTTTTCGCAGGAATGCCAGCTTTTTGGCTTGGGACGTATGAGCCCTGGCTCCCATGATATTTAACATCCCTATTGACACTGAGGTGCCCGTGGCGCCTCAGGAGCAGTTGGGAGGACCCTCTGGTCCTATCCCACCGCGGCTCATTTTGGCCATGCTCTGCGTCTGTACTCCAACTCTTTCACTGCCATTGTTGGTTCCCTTGATCTGACCCAATGATTCAGGGGAATTGCGGTTTTTTGCATTTGCATCAACTTTTCCTGCACAGGTCTCATGTTGATTTGATGCGGGTTGTTGATTGGATTTTATATTTTTGAGGTTCAACTTTGTTGCATTGTGCACCGCATTTTCACCCAATTGTGGTTGCATTGTTCCTCAGTATGTGCATGACTGATGACGCTTTGTGGCTCAGTCTGGTTACTGTGAAAATTTTCGACCTGGGAATATTGTTCTGATTGGTTGGTTCAGTGAATATCTGAAATATCCTCCTGAATTTGTCCGTGGTTAATGGCGGATTCCGCGTGTGCTGCCGCTTCAGCTGCTGCTCTCTTGCGGGCTTTTTGTGCTGCTTTACGCTGTTTACTTGTAACTGGGTCCACAATGGAGTATAGTCCATCTTCACCCCAGCGGAATGGGTGGTGGCTATCAGTCATTTTGGCGAAGTTTTCATTATCTTCGTCCATAGCTTCTTCACAAAAATCATTTTCCATTAAGCCCTCTTTTACAGGGCATGCATGTTCCTTGTGGCCCAGTGAGCCACAGTGGTTGCAAATGGGTGGTGCGCGTTCCGGTGTAACTCAGAATGCAGCTGACTGGCCCCCATCTGCAAAGTGAAATTCTGCTGCGTGGGGAATTCTGGATAAATCCTCTTCCACTTCTGGGAAGGGGTCGATTACAGCAATAGCTTTGCCTGTGCACAGGTCGGGCATTAAGTGAAATTGCTGTAATTCAAGTTGTTGGACTTCTCTGTAGGCCACAAGACCTTTGTGGAGCTCCTCCTCAATTACCTTATGAGGAAGGTTGGTGGGGAGCGAGTCAAAGGAGATGAACAAAGTTTTTGCTTTGTTCCATCTGGTGCACGCAGTGCGCACAATTTTTTTGCCCTCAGGGAGGGAAATTTCCACGCAGATTTTTGCTGCAGCATTGGCTTTATCATCTGTTTCAAAACCAATATTAATCCAGCCACGGCCCATGTTGTTGGTGGCTATGTACACTGCGTGAGGGAAAAGTGAGGGCTGTGCCTCACATGTTTTCTCACACAGGGTTGGTGACTCATCCCCAAGGAAGAGTCTGATCCCATGTTCCACCTTTGACAAAGATTGGTTGAATTGAATGTACATGTATTGCGCGTGCTTTACAGTAAATATCATAAACCCAGATGGTGTCTGAGTTTGCGATTTCTTTGCAATTTGGGTTCCTGGTCCCCCTCCAGGGCGTTTCTTGCCCTTAGTTGCACCATTAAGCGCACCGCTTGCCGCGACGCTTGCCCATGTTGTATTATTTTTTGTTATTAAAGTCACCCATCTTTCCTGTGTGTGATTATCCAAATTTGCTGTTCAAATCGAATCATAGTAACTAAAGTGATTGTTACAAGAAAGAAAAGCTAACAAGTTCTATTTCATAAACTTGAACTTTTGTGTAATGAGTTTAGTTTTAATATAGATGGTCATCATTAAATTTATCTTAGATGGTCCAGTAAAGTTTAATTAAATTTAAAATGAAGTATTGTAGATGGGACCATCTAGTACTAAAAAAAGTATTGTAGATGGAATTTAGTATTATTTTTGTATTGACCAATAAAATGAAATGAACTGATATTATATATATTAACATGATCAGGACCTACAGCTAAGGTATGGCTAAAATCTGGGCAATGGTATGATATCATAGTAGGATGAGTTTAATTTTATTGTAGATGGCCATCAGAAATTTTAGTATATAATCAAGCCAATCAAACAGCTAGATAATTGAAATAAGTATTTCAGATAAGCCATTGGTAAGTTTAATATGTAATTGGGTCATAAAAATTTACTAAATAGTTTAAGATAAAATTATAGCTTTTACTTTTTGGTAATAAGCTTAAGTGAACTAATATGTTTTTCTTATGGATGGATGTCATTTAAAACTTTGCTCGCCATATCATTTACCATCACGCTGTGATAACATCATTGCACTTTATCATCTATCTCAAAAAACCTGGCTTGGTGGACCAATGAGTCAAGAAGAAGCTACCAAATGGATGAAGTTGTTGTTCTACCCTCAATGACTTAATCAGTGTGCCATGAGTCATCAAACAGAGACAATCAGAACTTGCCAAATCTAATCTAAGTCAGTTCACAAAAGCCTGCTACCAATTGTTCAAAGGTATCTGTAAATCAAATTCCTAAATCTGGATTTGATTGAATAATTTGGCAATGTAGTCCTACTGCCATAACTTAAATAGATCTTGATAAACTTACATTAAAAATATAATATGTTGTTAATTTAGAGTTCCCAGCCAATAAGAGCATGAAATTGTGGCAAAATGTCGTCTTTCAATATGAATCAAATAAAAATAATGGCATTGTACCATCCAGACAATTAAAATGTAGAAAATTAACCAGGTACATGCAACCTTGCTAATAGCCTTAATGTCAATTTTGGCAAATCACAAAACAATAAAAAAAGACTCATGCGCACAAAACAAGTATAAATTTAGAATAAAAAATCATAAAACCAATAAAATTAACTAATTGTTTTAAACTACCTAGTTAAAACCGTTGTTAATCAAATTAACTGCATAACATCAAGCTCATAGCTGAAATGATAACCAATTCTCATTCTGATTCATATCTAATCTTTTATCTCTTATATATATCTCTTATATATCTCTTATTATGATTTTCATAAGCATACTAAATTGGTTTACATTTTATATAGAATCTTTGTACCAAGTTTAGCTAAAATTGGTTGAATAATATAGGAAGAGAGGTTAAACATATTTGAATTCATATACAATGATTTTTATCTTGGTGACAATCTCTTAGACCACCCTTATTAAAAGCTTTTTTTCTAAAAATTAATTAGATAAACATTAAATTCAAAATCTATTATCAGCTACCTACCTGCTAATGCTCACAGTTTAAATTAAGACAGTCCAACTAATCACTTAAGTAATCTAATTATCCCAGCCAGCCTTATTTTGAGCTTGGACAACAGAATGCAATGATGACAGCACAGCATGACAATAAATGAAAAACCAAAATAAGTTTTGAACAAAGTTCAGCTTTAAGACCTATCCAGCAATTAAGATTTTTCTTGAGGTAAAACCTATTTTAATATATTTTAACTATAACTTGGATCAATGTCATATAATATATATTACTATCAATGGCGCAAGATACCTGTTTAACCATTCCATTTCACATGTACCATGCTTATGTCAGAGATGAAAATTGATTAATTTGGCATTTATTAATATAATCGCTTCAGCATCTTATTAAAGGGCATGGAAGGATGAACCAAATATTAAGTTATCTCTAAGATGGCAGAAACCCTTTAAGAGAGAATGAAACCTTTTTTATCAAAGATAAGTTTTTATAATAAAATAAATAAAAACATCATAATATCTTAGTAAAGAAGTGGCTTATGATCTAGCAAGTATGCTGTCAGGGTTGTCACAAATAGGCTTTGGAAAAGCTAATAACAAACTTGAACCCCTCAAAAATGAAAATTCTTTATTGTAAGTCAACCATATTTTCCAGTTCTAATTAAGCAAATTAATTGGTAACTTGACTGCATCTGGTAATATTAGGTCAACTGCATAGATGTTCAAAATAGGCAAGAGGACTAATGCTTAAGCTTTTGGGAATTTCCAACTAATAGAAGTTACCCGATAGGAACAAGACGCTGGAAAATGGCTAAGGATAGTAATAAACACTATTAACAATGAGTTTTTGCAAGTTCAGAGCAAGATAGATAATAAAAAAATAAGTGATTAAAGTTTATATGGATGCAGAACCAATTTAAATGAAGTAGATTAGTGAGTCAGGGTTTTGTGTTGGTGTGATGGCAAGTTATAAGCTTTAATTTCTATATTATTATTAATCAGAAACGTGGCCCATTAAATTAATAGTAATTTAGTACTAAAGCTTGATGTTAAAGTAACAAGTTTAATTGAAGCCAATATTAAATTTATAGTTAGATATATAGTTGACTAAACTTATAGTTTGTTCCCAGGGATTGGTTAAACCAGACATCAACCTTTCCCATCACTTGACCAAACACAAGGAAAAACAATTTGGGTAAACAAGATTATTGAGAAGTGGTTCTTTTTGGCTGTTTCTCTGATGGTATTCTTTCAATAACCAAGAAAGCATCCAGTCATATGGTATCCCTTGGTGGGATCTTTTACTGTATAAACATTAAAGATGTTTTTAGATAATCTCAAAGGGTCTTTCTGAATAATCTCCAATGTTCAAGTCAATTCAAATCCATATTTATTGTAGTATAATTCTAACTTTCCCACAGCAAAGGTAGGTAAAGTTCTTCATTTTTCATCATTATAATTTTTTGTTCATTATCTTGAACCAGTGCATTAGAGTAGGCTTTTCTTTTCAGCTGGAATAAGGTTTTTGTGAGTTTTGTGATATATCTGGTGGCAATCATAGTTTATAAATGAACATATGATTATAGAATAGCGGGTAGCCCAGGATGCTTCTGATTTAAAGCTGTAAGGTGATCTACTTATAGATAAGTGATAGGTGATTTTATAAGAAAATATGGCGCAGGGCAGAATTAGATTCCAGCTTAATTTTTGCTTATGGTTAACTTCCACAGGATAACATAAATTATACATTTCCCCTGTTATTAGGTGCCCTTAGTTTCCAGGTAATATGGTTTAAACAGTATTCTTAAATATCAGCAGGCTATAAAGATTGAGGTAATATTAAGACATAAAATTAGTCTCATTAAGTGTAGTATAAATGGCGGGCATTTAAGCTGATATTCTAAAATTATGCAATAACATCTATTTTTTTCCAGTTGAAACAAGAGATTAGTAGCTGCAAAATGAGTATTCTAGTTGTAAAAAGTATTTATGATATTATAATATCCTTGAGATTTTTTTACTATATGTAGTACTTTTTTTAGTACTAGATGGTCCCAACCCAAGGGGGGATTCATCAATGTTTATTGAATTACGCCTGGGCTCCTAAGAGCCTGAGGCGAGGGAAGGGGAGGGAGGAGGCATCAAGAAAGGGAGGGGGTTTGCGCGCCAGAGCCGTGCTGCAGTGACAACTGAGCGAGGGAGGGTTGGCGACATAGTGCAGACCTTCAGGGCCATCTCAAAGTGTACCTGAAAGTGGGTGATCATGTGTGGAAGGGTCCACACCTGCTGGTCAAAGGCAGCATGAAGGAAGGAGTTATGGATGGTCCAGATGGCTGTGGCATAGGCGAGGACACGGAGGGGTCAGTGGCAACCAGGCAATGTCTGCTCAAACATGAGGTCTTGCACAGGGTGTCCAGACCAGGGATGAGCATGGAGGAGCGCGCGGGCCTTTGGCCAAAATGCGGCGACACCTGGACAGGTGAAAAAATGATGGAGGTGGGAGTCAATAGGCTCCACACAGCGGGGGCAGCTTTGGTGCTGGAAGGTAGGGCCAGTCCAGTCCCCTGTCCTGTATGAACAGTGGAGCACTCTCCATAAGGTGTTGGACACCTTTGCTGACAGGATGGGGTGATAGACGTCCTTCCACAATTCCTTAAGGTCAAATCTCACGGAGGGAGGGAGGAGCTCAAGGAGTCTTGGGCGGATGGGAGGACGATCTTGGGGGTTGAGGCGAGTTGTGACAACTTGTCCATTGTGCACAATTGCATGGCGACGTGGGCTGAGGCCAGGGCCTTCCCTTCTGTATGGGAAGGCATGGTGGATCCGCGCGCCTACTCGTTTCAGGGCAAGGAGAGCCTGGTTCCAGTAGGGGGATGAGGATGGTTTTAGGCGATGGCCTGGGTGGTTTGTGAGCCACTCCCCTAATGAGGTCAGAGATGCTCTAGGAAGACCCAGAGCTGCTGACACTGACTGGCGGAGGGCGGGCGCCCATTGGGGCATGGGGGTCGCGTCCCAGCAGACAATTGGCCATAGGAACTTCAGGAAGATTGTGGTGGCGTGGGATCGCGTGTCCAGAAGCCCTAGGCCCCCTTCATTGCAGGGTCAGGCAATGGTTGAGAGGGCCATTGGTGGATGGTTTGAGCCCCAGATCCAACAGCGGAGGAGTACATTGAGCCGCGTATAAAAGGCATCTGTGAATGGGCAGACGTGCGCTAGGAACCAGACTTTGGAGAGGAGGAACACATTGGCCATCAGAGCTCAACCCTGGGGGGTGATGTGCCGCCAGTTCCAGCTAACAATCCTGGAGTTAACTGCTGCAAGGAGCAAGTCCTCATTGTCTTTTAGCGCAACTCCTTGTTGGTTGGTGAGAACGCCCAGGTGACGGAAGGTACCGCGCTCAGGTTCAATACCAAATGGTGGGGGAAGTTGGGGGAGCCGACCTGTACAACTGTTGTCTCGGAGGTGTTGACCATGGCGTTGGACGCCTTGGTGTACCTCTCAATGGTCACAGCAGCGAGGGCAACATCCCCAGGGCAGCCAAATGCAATGGCAGTGTCATCTGCAAATGCCATGGTGCGTGTGGGGGCTTTACCTGGGACCAGAATTCCTGTTAGCTTGTCCTGTAAGGAGGCCAAGAGGGGGTCAAGGGTGATGTTAAAAAGGATAGGGCTCAGGGGGTCCCCTTGCCAGAGACCTTGTCCAACTGGTATTGCCACTGTAAAACCCATTGGCGCCAGGACTCTGGTGTGGAGCTGGTCATAGAGCGCTGATATCCAGCGCCTAGCTGCGGGTGGGAGATGGAAGCGGGCCAGGGAAGCATCAATATACTTCCAGGCTACCCGATCATATGCTTTCTCCATATCCAGAAGAGCCACAAAGCCATTCACCTTACGAGAGTTAGCAGTCAAAGTCACGTGAAGGTCATTATAGTTGTCCCATAACGACCTCCCCGGAATAAAACCGTACTGGGATGGGGAGAGGCGAGGTGACACCCATTTGGTGATGCGGTTAGCCAGAAGCTTCGTGAAGAGCTTGTGGTCTGTGTTGATCAACGCTATGGGGCGCCAGTTCGCCAGGTTCTCACGGTCTGACTTCTTGTGAATGAGGGTCGTGATTGAGCCTCTGGAGTCGGGGAGGACCTCGCCATTCACCAAGAGTGCAGCGAAGAGGTCGCGGAGGGTTCTGGCTATCACTGCAGGTTCCAGAAGGTACACCTCAAAGGGTATTCCGTCTGGGCCTGGGGCTTTAAGCCGTGGGGATTTCAGAAGGGTTTCTATCACCTCCTGGATGGAAATAGGCGCCAGTAGAGCCTCATCAGCCCGTGGGTCAATGGGCGGCTCTGGAGCCCGCCACAGGAAGTCTTGGATGTCCGATGGGTCCACCTGGGTGGCATGGAAGAGGCTGGAGTAGAAGCGGTGTAGTTCCTGCGTGATTTCCTCCTTACCTGAAGTGGTTGTAGTGCCAATCTTCAGTGCAGTAATATCCTGCGCTGTTGACCGGGCTTTCTGTTTCTGAAAGAAGAAGCGGGTGGGGCGTTCCCATTGAGCATGGTAACGAGATGTTGTAAAGTTTGCTGCCCGTTCTTCCTGCAGTGTGAGCTCCAAGCGGAGTGCTTCCTGCGCCGCTTCCCAGTCTTCCAACCATCTGGGAGAGGGCGAAGGTTGGCAGTTTCGCTCTAGATGTCTGATTCTGGCTTCCGCCCTTTTGACTCTGGCGCGAGCTGCAGTCATCTGGGCTTTGGCACAGTTGTAAGCAACGCGGGTGATGCCCTCCTTGGTCACCGCCCATCTAGCCTTGTGGTCAAGCAGGTGGGGTGGGGGGATGTGAGAGTCTCCCAGATGGTCATAGACAGCTTCTCCTTAGTGAAGGGGTTGTTGAGAAGAGCTGGGGCAACCCTAGGCCAGAACCTACGCGACGGTCTAAGTGTGGTGGTGAGGACAACGGTGAGTGACCTGTGATCACTCAGATGGTTGTCACGAGAGATGGGAGAGGAGACGCGGCCAATTAGCAGGGGGCCAATCAGTGCCATATCTATGCGTGACGCTGACTGGAAAGCTCCTCCATCATACTGGATCCTAGTCATGCAACCTAGGCCAGACGCGGAGGGTGGAAGCGCATCTATAAAGCCACTCAGGCGAAGGAAATCCTGGAGGCGACTTGATCCAGGGCGTTCCTTTGCTGCAGGGGGTAAGAGTCACGGACGCGACTTATGGTTGTGTTGAAATCTCCTAAGAGGACGTATTCCGTGGGAGATTGAGTTGAAGGAGCTCTTCCAAGAGCCGATTTTGCTCCTGACCTGCATTAGGCAGGTAGATGCTTGCAGCGAAGAAGGAGAAGTTAGGAGATTGTGAGTTTGGCCAGTATGAGGCGGCCACCTAGATATTGTGAAAAAGAATGGGTTTTAACCCGGGGATTCAAAACAATAAGGGCGGCATGGTTTGTCCAGAAGGAGTTGCCTCCAAACTGTTCATTCCATGCAGATTGTTCGTGGGGAGGATATGGGGCTCCTGGACAGCAGCGATGTCAATTTGTGCTGACCTGAAGTTTTGGAGGAGGCGGGCTCTCTGCTTAAAGTCCCGCAACCCATTTGCGTTGATGGATTGCAGGGCCAGGGTGCTGCCATGGGGACTCATAGCTGTTCCCCTCCATGTCCTGGGGGGTTGCCAGCGCTTAAACCTGCTGCTGTGAGGCGGCTAGTTTTGAGTCCTTTAGCTTGACTATTAGCTGCAATCCGTGAGGAGCGTCGAGGGTTCTGAGGGGAAGGAGAGGGTGGGGGGCGGAGGACCCAGTAAGCCAGCCTAGGATGCTGCCCCCGCTCCGTTGCAGGGGAAGGGCCTGAGGGTGCTCAATGGTGACCTCCGCGGTGTCCCCATTTGATGAGTCTGAGTCCATATTCACTTCCTCCAACACTTCAAAGGATCCGCGCGAAATGGACTGTGGGGTTGGGGTAGGACTCTTCGAGGTGGCACTTCTACCGCAGGCCGCGAGTTGCCAGTCCATGCTGGTGGGCATAGCTCCATTGGGAGCTGATGGCTGATGCGATAAATCACTGGTGGAGGTTGGTGGGGGTGCCGCGGAGCCCTGAGTGGGGGTGGCTGACGAGGGGCACCCTGTGGGAGATGCCTTGCACTTGGTGAGAGAGGGAGTTGACTCTGGGAGATTGGAGGGGGTGCCCATTGGAAGGGGGGCATGAGCGCGAAGGTATCCCACACCAATAGTGGGGTTAGCTGTTTCAACTGCTAGGCGTAAGGCCTCAGGGGACAGGTCTTGAACGGGAACCCATTGTGTTGGTTGTGGAATTGCTGCTGCAGCCATGTGGGATCGTTTTTGGCCTGGTTTAGGCCCCTGGGTGGTGGCTAAGGGGGCTTGTTTTCGAGCTGTGCAGCCACTATACAAGTGTCCAAGGGCGTTACACCATGAACACAGGGGGCGCGCCTGATCAGGGTCGACAAAAAAGATCTCAGGGCATGCCCCAACTACCGCCACACGAGGAATAACCTCAATGTTATGGGATACAGTGGGGGAGGGGATGAATGACGCCCTAGCAGTGCGAGCTCTTTGAGTGGGAGCATAGTAAGAGGGGACGCTAAAGTCCACTGAAAGAACAGACCCAAACTCCATTAAACCACGGTGGAGTGCCAGTTTAAGAGACTCAGGATCAACAGTCGTTGGTAGGTTGGAAAAAGTAGCCCATGAAATTTTCTCCAGGTGAGAGCATGTGCGGGAGATGCGAAGAGATCCGCGTGGAATAATGACCTGGAGGGTGGCAGCATGGTCAGCAAGGGCAGCTTCAGTGAAGCCCACATCGATGTAGTGGCCCTCCACTGATTCATGGATGGTGGTGTTAATAGGGAATGTCTCCGCAATCGCTGCAAAGTATGAGAAGTAATCCTCTGTATAGAATTCAACAGGGTTATGCCCATAATAAAGGCGAATTGCGTGGGAGAGGTTGAGCGAGGTAGAGCTTTTTGCGCTCTAGTTTCGGCCCATTTCTTCTTAACATCAGCAATAAACGCCACTTCACGGGGATCAGCTTTGGGTAGCGTTGGTGCCAGAGGTTTTGCCACGCCCCAGTGGCTCCTTTGGTACGTTTGTGTTTGCTTTGGGCTGCAATTGCAGGTTGAGTGTGAGCTGGTGGTTTGGACAAGTTTGCGGAGTTCCCTTGTTTCTGGAATGTTACAGCAGTTGCTGGCGTCATATTAAATTGAGGGGCGGTTTGTTGGGCCTCGCTAAATTGGGGAGGCCCATCCATATTGGAATTAACTTCAGCCAATTGGGAGGAGGGCGATGTTTCATCACCATCTCAATCTATTTGGGTAAATTCAGCCCGAGTATTTGCTGTGATTTCGTGGGCAAAACTCACTGGCTGATTGGTGAATTGGTCATTTTCAGCATATTGAGATAAAGTGCCAGCTTGAGAAGTGCCGATTATGGGGTTTAAATGGGACGGGTGAGATTGGAACTGTGTGAAGTTCCAAAATCTGAACCATTTAAATCCCCATTGGGAAGAGTAGATTATACCAATTTGGTGCTTAGTGAACCAGAATGTGCGGCTAATCCAACCTTACATCCGAGGGTTTGGGGGACAGGTGATTGTTGGGCCTCACTAAATTGGGGAGTCCCATCCAGATTGGAATTAACTCCAGCCAATTGGGAGGAGGGAGATGTTTCATCACCATCCCAATCTATTTGGGTAAATTCAGCCCGAGTATTTGCTGTGATTTCGTGGGCAAAACTCATTGGCTAATTAGTGAATTGGTCATTTTCAGCATATTGCGATAAAGTGCCGACTTGAGAAGTGCCAATTATGGGGTTTAAATGGGACGGGTGAGATTGGAACTGGTGTGAAGTTCCAAAATCCGAACCATTTGAATCCTCATTGGGAAGAGTAGATTGTCCCAATTTGGTGCTTAGTGAACCAGAATGTGCGGCTAATCCAACCTTACATCTGAGGATTTGGGGGCCAGGTAGCTAGGTATCGCCCCTCATGGAGGGAGCCAGAAACACGGCGTCAGCAATAATAGATGGGGCTGAATTAGCTGACACAATGGGGGAGGTGAATGTCTGGATGGGCTGAGTTGCATTCAACTGAGCAGACGCCATTAAAACAGCATGGGTGATGGCCTCCTTGGTTGGAGGGGGCCCAGCGGGTTGGTGGGAGGCAGCACACACAGAGCTGTTAGGCGTGCAGGTTGCAGAAGTGCGATCAGGTGAACTGGCGCTAGTTGGAGTAGCTCCAGGTTGGGGGTGGTGCCTGCTTTCATGGCTGCTGCTTGAGAGCGGGTGATTCTGGTTGACCCTGAGGTGGGTAACCGAGGGTTGCTTCGTTTGGGGGTGGTGCTGGCTCGTTTGGCATAGCCTGCGGGTTCTTTTGCGGGGTTTCCCGCCATATTTGCCAATAGTTTTCGTAAATCTCTTTAGTGGAGCTAAATTTCAGGCTGAATTGATTTTCAAAAAGTGATGCTTAGCAGAAAGAGATTACGAGCTTACTATATGTAGTACTAAAAATCTAGAATGTATATTGATACTGATGATGTAACGTTTACTATTTAACTACATTATTACATATATACAACACATATGTAAGAGATACATACCATTGGAATTTGGCATCTGTTAATTTTGGTGCTTCAGTGTTGTAATTTGAAGGAACAAGTTATTTGCACCAGATAAGTAAAAGATGGCAGAAACATATAAAAGCAGAATAAAACCCCTTTAAAAAAGCTAGGCTTTAATAAAACAAGTAAATAACCATAGTCTTTTAATAAAGGAATGGCTTATGGGCTTGCAGGTATGTTGTCAGAGTTGTCACAAGTAGACTTTGGCAAAGATAACAAAAAATATATTCCACTTAAAAATGAAAATCACTTTACTGTATGTCAGCCAAAAATTCTTAATTTTATTAATATTCATTGATAAATTAAAATGCATCTAAAAATATTGGCACAATTACAGAAATGTTCAGAAAAGACTTAACGGATAAAGCATGAGACTTGTAGCATCTTCAACTAGTAGAAACTGGACTAATAGTAACATGGCGATGGAAAATAGCTGATGATAGAATAAAAATTATTAATGACAGGTTTGTGCTTGAGCAAGGGCAAGATAGATGATAATAAAGTAGGGTATTTGAGTTATAAGTCTGAAGAGCTGAGGAAAATATTTTCAACTAGTGTATCTTTTTAGCACAACATAGTGCAAGTGTTTAATTGTAACATTACAATATATTAATCAGCAATATGGCCCAACTAGACTGATAGTAATTTAATACTAAAAATTGATGTTTTCATAGTAGAAATACCAATTGGAGCTTCAAATTTAATCATTAGTTAGATATATATTAAGTAAATATATAGTTTTTAGGGATTGGTTAAACCAGATCTCAACATTTTCCCCCACACGACCAAACACAAGGAAAAAATTATGAGGTTAATATGGTTATTGGGAAGATGTCTCCTTAAAGATATGTTTTTCTGGTATTTCTTCAGTAAATTAGCATTTACTAAAATGAATTTATCCCATTGTGAGATATTTTAGTGTGTAAGCCTTGATGGCTTTTTGATTTCAAAGAGCCCAATTAAAGTACTTCAATTTTTTCAGTCCATTTTAAATCCATTATTTTATATTAAAGATTGACTCCCTCAAAGTGAAGGCAGATAAGGTCTGTGCTTCCTTGTTATCATACTTTTAACCAAAATCTTATAATCCATCATGTTGGAGTAAGCCTTTCTCTTGATGTATTAAGTTTTGCATGAGTTTTTTGAGATAAATGGTGGAACTCATTTTTTTGTGAACAAATATGTATAGGTTAGTGGGTAGCGCAGGATGCTAACTTTATATTAGATAAAAGTTTTTTCTGCAATGATGATTGGTAGGTGATATTATATGCAACCATGGCAGAAGGCAGTGTCTGATATTCTAATATTGGACAAAATGGGAAGAATATTATCTTTTTAACTCCATCAGATGAATCAACAGCTTGACCCAAGAAGTGGTATATATCAATTACATTGATAAATGAACTGAGGAAATCAATAGTCAGCACAGCTCTATTCAATTCTAGGAAACTCTGGTGGACTATATTAAGCCAAAGATTCCCCAAGACAAATCCTGCCTCATCAAAATGACAGATCATCAGAGAGTCAGGTTACAACTACTTGTAGTGGCACTCAAGGCAGCAAATCATGATGAACCTGAAAAAGGGTAGGAATTAAGAAACCGCTTAATGATTAAATTAAGTGACTTCAGTCTCATCCTACTTGAGTATCCATATCACCATTTTTGCTCTATTAAAATTATGACATAAAGGCATTATACCATCTGGAATGTATTTTCTGATTAATAGCCTCCCTTCTGGATGTCACCCCCCATTAATATTATTAATCCTTTTCCTTTTGAGGTTTATTTTGTTGGTTGTGACAGATGCAAACCCCTTTTTGTACTTTAAAGAAGTTACGTCATTAATTTTATATCTCATTTTTGGAAATTGACTTCAATAAATACATTTTTCCATACTTACCATAGTTGGATATCTAGTTAATGGGACATAAGTGGTGACTTGGAACTCTTACATATAAAATTATAAGTGTTATGCTACTTAGTCAGCATTAAGTATATATTTTTAGGCACCTTGGATATAACACCATCAAGCTTAAAAAGAAAGCCCTAAAGGCTGGTTCTCACTACAGGAGCTCAGCTAATGCTTAACAATACTGGAACTAATTGATTGCATCATGTAAGATAACCTGATTGATAATGTCACCCGCAGGGTTTACAATGGAAAGTGAAGAAGATATTGAATGAGAAGTCTAACCATAGCACATTTGAAGAAAATTTAATAAAATCTTAAGGAGACTCCCAAATCTCATCATCTTACTTGGATCTTAACAAAGGAGTTAAAAATTTACTTCATGGAATCATTATTTGAGGAGAAAGAGGCGACTGAGAAAGGCATCCACCGTGGACATATCTCTTATAACCTAAATGAATCCGTCCTCTCCCAGAGAGTTATGGATCAAGTGTGAATATCTCACGCTATATTATGTGATTCATGCACCCAGCGCTTTACCATATTATGAATTTACTTGTAGGCCATAATTAGGAACTACACCGTCATATTAATACTTTAGGGCCTTACAGATGGCCTATGAGCAGGTATATAATTTAGCATCACAAAGTAGAGGTGACATCCGCCATCTGATTGAAGTGAACCGTTCCTACATTATTCAGCTCCATAATCAAATGTGGGCGATTGTTTCCAGTGTTATCACGTATGCAGGGGAAGTTGTAAAGCTCCTTTGAGAAGACATCTCATAGTCAACCATAAATACCATGTTATTACTTGATGCCTTCACTGAAGAGCTCCAATGTCAAGATAGTGAAGCTCATGGTAAAATGGCAGCTTAAGCTTCTGCTATTTTTCACCTGGAGAAAGAACAGATCTCCATCCTAAAGGCCCAGCTAGAACAAGCCCTACAATAAATTGAGGAGCTAGAAGCCAATTGAGCCTCTGAGCCTTCATCAATGTCACAAAAAATCATTTCTTGAGTAGTCCAGGTTGAATAAGATTTAGCAAACTGTGCAAATTAGGAGTCTAATCTATCTATTACAAAGTGACTCAACAAGTTGGAGAGAGACTAGAGAGGCAAATACCCCATTCAAAAAGACATTTTTCAAGTCTATCGTTGCCTCATTGAGCTGAGAAACGCTGTAACTCTCATAGAAGAGTTAAAAGCTAAGACTGGAAAGCCTCCTCAGAGCATAAAATGCAAAGAGATAAGGAGAACTTGAATTGGTGTATTGGAGTATTGCTGGATGAGAACAAGCTTTTGCAAACATACCACTCATACGCTCATCAATAAATTTATGATTTAGACTTCTGCGTTAAGAACTCAGAGAATGAAAAAAGTCATTCACAAAAAAATCTTCTGGATGTTATGATAAGACTTACTTTGGAGAAAATAGAGCAACATCTTAATCCTATACAGGACCAGATATGACAACTCAAACATCAAGTTAAACATAGCGACGTAAGAACTATAATTACCAAAACTGAAGCTAACAGAGTATACATCATTACCAGATTGGAGGCCACAAACTTCAAGCCTACGTTCAAGGACAAGTTTCATATATGGAGAAGGGAGTATCACATCTTTCAACTATATCTATGAAGTCATGATAGAAGGTGAGCCAATAATCAAAAGATCAAGCATATTTTATCTTATTTGAGCTGTATGGCTCAAGAGATTGTGGTGCCTCATTTGGATGATCTGCATAACTGGAGATAAGTGAAGGAAGCTCTCATCAAGGAATATAGGTTAAAGAAGAGCATGAGTATAAAGAAACAAACCTTCATGAGAACTGCACTATGCCATAATGAAACTTTTGCAGTTTAGTTGATCACTTTTATATAAAGGCTCAAACGCTGTTAGCCTTAATGTGCTGACTCTAAATGATGCCCTAGCTGACGTTGTTGCTGGTTTAAAAAGTAACACTAACATAGCCATGAACGTCACATACGTCAAATGAAGCTTCAACTCTGTCTTAGACATTTAACATGCCCTTCTCAATGTAGTTGACATAATAAGCCAGAGACCTCTCAAAAAGCCTTTACAAGACTCAGAGCATATATCATGGAGGAAGCAAAGCCTAAGAAGGAGGATAAGCCGAAGTTAAACTAACTGCAAGAAGAATAGCCCTAATAAGGATATGTGCTTCAAAAAGAATCCTGCCCTTGACGAGCAGGATATAGAAAGTTCAGCTTAGGGTCAGGTACCTTTTAAAGCTGGCTTATCCAAAGTACCTGAAAGCAACGCAAAACCAATCGCTCACCTTTATTGCATTGAAAAAGAGCCTCATGACAATTATGAAAGGGGTCACAAGGTCATAGGTTTATGGTTTAGGTTCACCCACCTGAGCTTGCCGTTCTGGACCATTTTTCTTTAAGCTATTGATGACATCTAAATTCCTGAAACTTACCTCAGTCATGTTATAGGTTGTCCCCAAATAATTGATGCAGCCAGTGATGCTGATCTAAACTTTTCCCTTTTGATCTGACCCATCAAAAGCGGCTAAAGTCTCCTGGAGATCAATAATAAGTATCCTGAGACATCATGAAAGCTCAATTTGATGTTCCGCCAAAAGGAGGCGTTAGACCTTCCACCAAAGTTTAAGGACTATTACCAAAGTGGAAGTGGTAATTCAGAGGATCTGGGTTATGGTTATTTTGGATATGGGATCAGATAAAATGTTGTGTCATCCCAACTCATCAAGAAGATCAAGCTCACACCAGACCTTGAATACACTCAAGAGTATAGTACCACCAGTCTGAATAACACCAAGGCAATAGGTGCATACTCATCTCTGCCAATCCAAGTTAGAAAATTAATATTATAAGCTCCCGCAATTTCCCTGGACAACAGTCAATATAATACTCTCACTGGGACCCAATTTATGATTAATATGAAGTAGTAATCAATCTGAAATAAGGATACTTATCACGCGTTCAACTATGAAGTCTAACTTGTCTTTAATTATAAAGACTCCAGCAAGAAGAATTACTTTTGTCTGGTTAAGTGCCCTGTTTCCACTTTATATCAACAAAAATTGCCTCTGTAAGAAACAAAAAAAGCTAACCAACTCAGTAGATGCAACAGAGGGCATATCATTTCATGCTACTGAAGAGGTAAAAATTAAAACAGGAGGATAATGGTTAATTTCCACCTATAAAACTGCACATACCCCAAAAAAGCTTTCTACATATCACTAGTGTTGATGGAGTAAGTAGGTTTGAACCAAGAGTTTTGCTAAGAATTCTGAATACAGCTTATCAGAGGCCTATTGATCTGTTACCTGGAAACTTAACCAACAATGATATTCTAGTCAAAAATCATTAAGAAATTGGGGGAATAGGTCAATTAATTCCCATTAATGAAATTGACTAAAAACATTTTATTAGTACTCACCTTGATTTTAGCCTACCCACCAACAATTTAATTTGCGCTATCCATAATTCCCAGAAATATGATAAGTTAAATCAGGAGGATCTTGAGAATGTGCATCAACTACTTAAAGACTATCAAGATTTTTTCTCCATGTCAGATATTGACTATGGTTACACTAAGGTCTCACCACTAGTATCAACGTTAGATATTCAACCCTAATCTGAATGAAGCCATATAGGAAGTCAAAGGTAGAGAAGAAATATATGAAACTGAGCTCAAGCAAGTAATGGATGCTGTCTTACTTGTGCCCTCAAAGAATCCATTGTAATCCCCATTGTTTATAAAAAAGAAGAACGTGGTCATAGAATACTGATGGATTACAGCAAGCTAAACAGACTCACTAAGAAGGACAGCTATCCAATTTCAAGGATTGATGGTGCCTTTCCAAAACTCCAGATTAAATTTCCTCTCCACAATGGACCTCTTCAGCAATTATTGGCAGGTATGTCTTTCACCTCAAGTCTAAGAAAAATTGAGCGTTGATTTGGATGGAAAGGCTATTCAGCATACTCAGATCCCTCAGGGATTATTTAATGCTTCCACCTCATACCAATGGGCGATGGATTACATCATGCAAGATCTCAAACTCAGCTGAGAGATCATTTACCTAGATGACATAACTGTGTTTTCTAAAACCTTCAATGATCATTTAAACCACCTTAAGTCAGCTTTAAATGACTGAGAGATAATCATATCAATATAAAACCTGAAAAATGTACATTTTTCCAGAAGAACTTGGAATTTCTAGGACATACCATGTCAAGGGAAGTGATTCAACCCTTGTATGATAAGGCTGAAGAAGTTTCCAAAATTCCTGAGCCAAAGCCTTTGAGACATACATGTATTCTTAGTAATAATGGGATACTAATATCAATTTATCCTTAACTTTGCTCAATTCGCCGAACCTCTTGTCTAACTGCTTTTCAAATACGCCTTTTATATGTGGAGTAAAGCAACGAACTTCATTTGAGCCAATGAAGAGTTTGTTGAAGAGATGACTGATCTTATGTCATTCAGACTATGGGAAGCCCTTCATCCTGTTTACAACGCCTCCAACTTAGCCATAGGCGCCATTCTTTCTCAACTGGACGAGGATGGCATTGAAATCCTGGCTTTTTATAGCAAAACGCTTTCCAATGTTGAGCGAAATTATAGAATACAGAGAAAGCGTGATTAGCTGGTCCACTAGTAGTTCACCAATTCTGGCCCTTATAGTATGATACAAACTTTACAGCTGTGACAAAACATGCTTCTTTAAATTGGTTGCAGAACATGAAAGATCTGACTGAAAGACTATCCTGATGGGCTCTTGAGTTTCAGAAATATGACATATATATTGTCCACTAAGCTGAAATGAAACATATGAATGTTGATGTACTTACTCAACTGCCCCTTCTATACCTTGACAATTATGAAACTGAACTTCTACATGACCTACTCATTAGCCAGACTCTTGGGATGACGATGATGAACCAGTTCAGAAGTTGCTCAAATAACATGCTAAAATACAAAGGTTCTCGATGGGTTACTTTTCAATAAAGTCAGAATTAACTAAATATCTTATTTGTGACCTTTGGAATGAGTACTAGTTATCATGAAAGCCCACAATACTTTAGGCCATACATGAGCCAAAAAAACTTATGAATGGATAAAAGATTGCTACTATTGGAAAGGAATGCTGGACTCTTCAGTGGAAATCATATAAGCTTATATAACTTGTAAAAAGAAGATGCCGCATAAGGCCAAATACAAGTATCATCCCATGACCCCTCAGCAGTCATTTCAAACCATCAGTTTAGATACATAGGTCCACTAACTTAATCCACAGGAGGAAATTGATAAATCTGTCAGGATTCCTGCCCAAAATTAAGATTCTGTGTATCTGATGAAAGGAATTGAACCTAATATGAAGATATAGTCGAGACTATTATAAGGGATAATCCCCAAAAAATTCAAGGCTTCCTGATATTGGAGTTTAACCCCAACTTGTGCAAATATATATTACTCAACTGAAACATCCCAATAACGTGGTTCAAACCTGATCTATGTGACGATTAGATCTTGTTAAACAGATGTGACCAGAAATCTGCATTCCCCAAATTAGTAATGATTATAGATGACTCAGAAATGCTTGGAGATTTACCTGAGATAAACTCCCTGATCTTTCATATAATATTTTTTCTAAGCAAATAAAGTTTTCTATTTTTTGCTATTACTGATTTGGCTTACCTTTAGTAATTTAGGGACAAAAAATGCCTTTAGGATTTACCATGCAAGGAATTATATCCTGAGTGAAGACTTTTTGGTAAAGAAAAGTAAAACTTATAATCCAATGCCCAGGAACTTTGGGTTTCCTGGCCTCAAAATAAAGAACGAGTGGTTTAACACCCCTCCATCCCAAAAAACTTGTTTCCTTGCCAGGTTTACCCTGAGTTTACAGTGAAAATATTATTACAATGAATAATAACAATTTGGCTTCAGATACCTCCTTGATCATAACGCCGCCCATCTCAGTGACTGGGCAATCAATATGCACGTTGGAGAAATGACAGCAACTTTATATCTTCTACTTACCATATCATTAGGAGGTAAACCTCACCGCTCCTTCTATAGATAAATATCAATTGCAACTATCAGGATCCTCTAAAGCTCCCCAGCTCCTCTTTTTGGGGGCCTTCATCCTTGGAGGATGAGCTAATAGAAGATGTGCTCTCATGGTACTGGCTTCTATGATGAGTTTTCTAATAGTTCCTCAATTTATGAAAAACAGGTTGGAGCTGGACGTTCAGAACTGTATCTGTGTCAATTTGTACAACCCACCTTGCACCATCTACCACAAGTAGCCAGATTTCATCATCTGGAATTACTCCCTCATTTGATTTTATTGGAGACATAACATTTGCAACTCCTCCAATTATATCAATCTGCCTCTTGCTTTGGCTCTTGAAAACTGAAATGCTATATTAGAAAATTGGCAGCATATCAACAAGATGCAAGTAGTGTTGATCTATCTGGATGGGGGAAATATGAGATTTATTTTGGATGGAACTCTCCAATCGTTTTAGTTGATTAGAGGTTGACATTCATAATCAGGTCAGAGATTGTACCCTTGAGTTACAAACTGAAGTTGATAACTTTATGACCTTTGTGGACGAACGCCTCCATTTTCTGGAAGAATTGCTCTATGAAGTATGAGATGCCCAGGATATTCTCCATTCTTCTGGATCACCAGGCATACCTGGCAAGCGTGGAGCACCTGATCATGATGGAAAAGCTGGTGGATGGGGTATCCCCTGGATCACCTGGGCCAACGTGACCTCCTGGAACTAGTACTGACCCGGGAATCCCCTGATGAATGCCTACAGTCATTAATATAGAAAATTGAAAATCTTGATGTCCAACTAGGACACATAGCCCAAGGAGTGCAAATCACTTGGTATGGATTGCCTTTCTTTCTGAAATTTTCTTAAATGCCCATAATGAACGCCTTGGGAAATTAAACAACTTTACCCGCTGTGGTATATAGCTTGAAGCAAAGAATGATTGCCACCAGGAAACACCAACTCAAACTTTAAGATGTTTTACCAATTAAAAAAAATGAAATTTGCCAGTTAAATCAGCTCATCGCCATGATATCAGCTCTTTGTGCCAACCATGATTGGGTATATTTAGTAATTGAAGATATAAACGACCTAAAAAGAAAAAATGGATGCCCTTCATCATCAAGAATAATCCTGAGAAACCATTTACTCTTTAGGTGAAAGAGCGCCCCTAATGTCAGTTCATGTTGTTCGGCCTCCAAACCCCCATGTGGCATGTTTAAACCCTCATTAATAGAGATGTACGTCCCAAGAGAAGGGTCATCTTCTCTTTCCTATATTGTTATGAAAGTGCTATGGAAAAAGCCACCAATAAACAATGGCTCAAACACTTGACAAGCTGTATTAGTTGCATGGCTCAAGGCATTATGGAACCTCATCTAATGCATTGCTGTACTTGGAATGAAGCCAAGGCTGCTTTGCTTTAGTTTTTGGAAGCGACCTAACCTCATTTAACAAAAAAGAAACCTTTATGGGAATAAGCCTTAATTGGGAAGAGACCATAAATGAGATCATCCATCAATTCTACCTTGAAGGTCAAACATTGGTCACAGGTAATCATCTTACATTAAACGATGCTATAACAGCCTCATTTTTGGCCTTTAAGAAAATATGCCTAATATTCTACACTATCTTAAAGTGGTGAAGTCTGACTTGACGTCTCTCCTCCATATCATAGAAGCCATCTTGGAGATTCCTGCCAAACTATTTAAACCAATTGGGCCACCTCGTTTTAATATATTAAGACATGGCTTAATTGTTAGCAGTTGCATCCCCTCAATTCGCCTAAACCCAAATTATTCTGCACTCATTTCAAGAGATATAACCACATTTAAACTTTTGTTGCATTCTTCAAGGTGATGTGGCAAAAGATTAGTTAGTATAGGGCAAAAGGCTCCCTATGCTGATGACAATCAAGTGCCTCAAGATCCTTGCTCTAGCTCTAGTTCTATGCTTAGCACCTCAGGGTGTTTTGTGTTAGCTGCACCTGCAGTAATTGACATACTTCTTTCTATCCAAGGAAATAAAGATCTTCAGCTTTCTTATTTTTTACATTGGCCAATTACCCAAACAAATTTTGGCAGTCAGCTCCTC
This sequence comes from Massospora cicadina, assembly GCA_022478985.1. Taxonomy (NCBI): domain Eukaryota; kingdom Fungi; phylum Entomophthoromycota; class Entomophthoromycetes; order Entomophthorales; family Entomophthoraceae; genus Massospora; species Massospora cicadina. Next base: position 28,840 of record JAKSZP010019198.1, read on the forward strand.
TATGAAAATCCAAGCGTTAGCAGATAAAACCTTCAAACATATTAAAAAGCCCTGAGATTGGCCGTGGTAGAATTCTCCACTTGATTTACTACTAGTACCAAATGAAAGTTTACTAGCTGTTAATTATTAGTTCATTTCTTTAGTGGTTTAAGTAGAGGTAGGCGTTATAAAGGTTAAAGTATTGGCTATAATTAATACCAGTTAACTATCTAACGTTATATCCTCCTGACTTATATATAGAAAATAAAAGTGGATCAAGATTTGATTACAAATTTGAATATGGGATGGCAGGTAATCAGTTGGCTAAGTCAATTGGGGCATATTAT
>JAKSZP010019199.1:0-29096 GCA_022478985.1 Massospora cicadina
CTAGAAGTGGTGGAGGCGCTGACATATTGGCGTTACCACTTTAATGACTCATCCCAACCTTTCTGGGTATGTACAGACCACCGTGCCTTGCTGTACTACCGCGCTCCTCATGTCTTAACCCCACGGCAGAACTTTTGGCATGAGACCCTTGCCCAATTCACATTCACGTATGAGTTCACCAATGGCAAGGATAATGGTTTGGTGGATGCTTTGAGCCACAACCCTGCTTTAGCGCCTGATCCAAAGGAGGTGGAAGTTCACAACACCCAGGTGATGATTCCTCCAAGTAAACTTCTGCCTCACCAACCCTCTCCTCTGGCCAACGGGCCCACGCTTGCACCTCTGGAAAACGCGGAGGAATATAGTATGTTCAGGAAGGTAGTCCTTTCTCAGCCGCTGGCAGTGGAATATACCATGTTACTTGCTAAGTGCAAGTTGAACCAAGAGGATCTCTCCAGGGGCTATCACATGAAGGATGAGATGGTGTGGTTCCAGGGGCGCCTATGGGTTCCTGCTGGACCACTTCGCCTGGAAATCATCCGGACCATCATGATGACTCACCATTGGTCATCCTGGGAAAGCAAAGACATTAGAGTTAATCTGGCACACATACAATTGGAAGGGCTTGCCTGCTCAGGTGGGGAGGCACTGTAAGGAATGTTTAGTCTGCAACTGAATGAAGCCAAATCGTCAAACTCTAGTAGGGTTGTTGGTACTTGTCCAGAAAGCTGAAGGGCCCTGGACTTCCCTATTGGTGGATTTTATTGTAGAACTACCTGTCTCAGATGGTTACGATGCCATCATGGTGGTGGTGGACCATTTTACAAAGTTTGCCCACTTTATTCCATGCAGAACTATAATAACCGCGGCTGAGATTGCTAGGCTCTTCGTCACTCATGTGTTTGCGCTCCATGGGGTTCTCCGAGAGATTATTAGTGACTGAGACCCCAGTTTACCTCAATCTTTTAGGAAGAGTTGTGTAAAACTCATCAGATTCACCCTACCGTTCAACTGCCTATCACCCCCAATCAGATGGGCAGACTGAATGAGTGTACCAGTGCTTGGAACAGTTCCTGCGGTGTTAAGCCACCGCAGATCATTCATATTGGGTTCTCACCTTCCTATGGACCAATATAGTTAAAACAACAGTTTGCATTCTTCAATCAGTTGTTCTCCTTTTTTGCCAACCATGGCTTTACCCTGCCTTTAACATGATCCGAGTTGTGGATCCAAAGTTGAAGAGGTGGTGGACTTTGCCAAGACTATCAAGAAGATCCACAAGGAGGTTTCCACAAGTTTGGAGGCGGCAATGCAAGTATATAAAGAGCACGCCGATGGTAAGTGCCAAGTGGGTCCCGCGTACAAGGAAGGGGATCTCGTGATGCTTGATGCTTGTAACATCCCTATAAAACATCCCTGCAAGAAGCTGGACCAAAGAGGATTGGCCCTTACCGCGTTGTTAGAAAGTGGGCCATGCCTCATACTAGTTGGATCTTCCTTCTTCATTTCAGATCTTCTCTATCTTTCATGAGAGCAAATTGATGTTGTTAAAGGACCCCCACCAGAGTTTCCTGAGGCCTATTTTGTGGATGCGGTTCCAGAGTGGGAAGTGGAAGAGATAGTAGCCTCCCGTCGTGTTAAGAGAAGACTTGAGTACTTGGTATCTTGGAAGGGGTTTGACGCTGCAGAAAAAGTTGGGTCCCAGCACATGATTGTGTGCATGCCCAAGATCTGATTGAAGATTTCCATAAGCGTTTCCCCCAGGCCACTGGATCTTAACCCAAACCGACCATTGCTGCCATGAAGTTGGCTCCTTCCCACAAGAACTTTTCCCTAGCACAAGCCCCCAGAGGGGGTTGAGCCCCATTGGGAGGAGAGGGTAATGGCATGGTTAAATGACATGATAATGGGGACAAACCCCATGGATAAGGCTGGGCGACAGGAGGCCCAGAAGGTGAAGCTTAAGGCCCTTCCTGACTTCAGGCGCACAGTATACCAACTCTGGGTACAAGCCAAATATGCTCAGGTTGGTACTAGTGAGGTGCCTAACTCCCAGCCTCTTGCATCAGCCCGGGCGTTTAAAATGGATGGTATACTCTATTAATGCTGATGGTTCAATTTGGTTAGTTGAGGAATGAGGTTTCAAAACCCGTTCCATCTATGAGATTATGTGTTTGGGCCGGATACAACTTCAATTGATTACTTGAGTAAAGTCAGTGTCAGTGTATTTTACCAATTCATATGGGAGTGTCTACCTTACGGGTGATTTGGTGCTTGGGACCACTTTGGCAGACCTCAAATTACCCCAACAATGTTTATATTTTTTTCGTGACTAACATTCCTTGCTGTTCAACTTCTCACAATAAACTTATTCCGTTTTTTATATTTTTACTTATGTTCTTCCAATCAATCCTGTGCGCGGACCTCTATGAGGAGGTCTCATGTTACATTCATGACCCCATTTTACACACAATCCAGTTAACCCCTAGTGCACCGTTGGTTCGCCCAGGTTCTCTCCAACCTGGGACGCTTACCCCTTTCCCCTTTGTGCACCGCGTCGTTTTTGGTGGGGTATTTTTTATAATGATTGCACTATTTCCCTTAAGTTATTTTTGCTCCATCACCCTCTGCTGGGCTCTAGTAACTTTGGTACTAATGGCTGGCTTCTGTGCGTTGGCTCTGTGCACTGTGCACCACCACGCTGGAAATAAGAGATTTATAGACACTCTCCTTACAAACTTAGAAGGTAATAATTAGGATAAATATTGAGATATAAAAATGGAAACAATTGATCACAAACCCATTTTTGGATAGGTGAGTGATGATATGGTCTTCTGACAATGTATTAATATTTTTAGCTTCATCTGAAATTGGTCTATCTATCTGAGAGGGGTTTGATCATAATTTTTATTTTGGTGTTAATTGTTTGTCTACTTGATTTTGAGCCTTATAAGTTTTGATTTCTTGTATGACTCCTTATTCAAACCTTCTAAGCTTAATTTCTTAATTCTTTTAACAGAATGTATACCACCTTAGGGGGTGGAATGAGAGTTGTTAGGGAGTATGGCTTCCAACCTGAAGGTTGCAGATTCAGTTTTCACCCTTTGCACATCAATCAGGATGCCAGATGAAGGAAGCTATTGGTTAGTAGTTCTAATACATGAAAACCTTACCCAAGGTATAACCTGAAAAATACGATTCCCAATATAGAGGTGGATAACTTTCAATGATTTATTTGAAACTGCTCAAGTTTTGTGTTGATACTTTATTTCTCTATTTTTGGCAATGTCCATCCCATGGTTGTCTTGCCTCAAATAAATATAATTTATAACACCTTGTTTGGATTTTAACCAGTTGGATTACTCCATAATTATTGAAATTATTGTTTATATTAGTTGAGGATGGTTGTCAACTATTTTACTAGTTTCAATAATATAATCAATTGCTTAAAACCAATCTGCTCCACATCTCGTTGAGTTAAGCTGTTTTGATCTTCTAGATCTGTAAACTTCAGGGATGAACCCTGAAAAAGAAATTGGCCGATTTTGACGCTGGCAACTGAAGCTGAGGATGTCAAAATGGTTATCTATGATGACGGATTGTTAATTCAATGTTGAGGATTTATTGGATGTAATCCCTGAAAGTGTTTTGGACTTTTTAGCACCATTTAATTTATCTAAGGTTTTTAATAATTTTAACAACTCAGATCAAAGTCAAACAACACTTTTTAAGTTGAGAAACTATCATAATGATCCCTGATAAGCAAATTAGTCAAACTTGACAGTGGCAATTGAGGCCAAGGATGTCAACCTTTATATTTACTAATTATTTATGCCAAATTGAGAGTTTAATTTTTAGGATTGTAGGATCACTGGTGACTGATGCTAAGGAGTTTCAGTCATTTTAATAATTTAAAGATTAGCTGACGATTTATGATGAGGATGATCATGTTAATGGCTATGGTGCTAAGAGATCCAGGAGTGATCTGAAAGTTGAGTGAAAAAGGGGCATTACTCCAACTGATGTTAAAATTTACTGGTGAAAATGCTGATGATAATTCTATGATTATTTATAATTAAAAGTTCAAGGTTAAATCAGCAACAGATTCTGAATGGATCTATGTAATATATTGGATGTATATAATGATGAATTAAGAAGGGATGATTGCCAGCCAGAGAGCTGACGATTGGAATCGTCAGTAAGAGTGCTGACAATTGAGAAATGGCAATAAATGCTGATGACGTTAACAGTATGGGAAACGCCTATAGATATTTGAATCTCCCTCTTAATAAAAATAATCTTTTTATGTGCCTAACTTTATTTAGCTCTCAGTGACAGAGGTTAGTTCAGCTAATAGAGGTGGGAATGAAGATCCCAGAGGTTAGGTACTGTGTTAAAACAACTTGAATGGTCGGCGCTACTAACTCCAAACCTGAAACTACAGAGAAGCCCCGCGGGAACTTGGCTAACTGGCCACCTACTATGATGGACAAGATGGACTGAAGTTAAGGAACCCCAAGGGAGTCAAAGGAGACCGCTGAACCATAATCTCTGGACAAGTCCCAGGAGAGGACCTCTGAGACAGAATTAGTAATAAGTCTCCAGAGGTGAAGTTGTTGGTTTGCTGGGTTGGTGGGTTGACCTGGGATCTGTAGGGAAATGTCACCTATGATGATGAAAGAGAAAGGGTCAGCAGTCTTTATACTGTTTGGCCTAATACACTAGTATAGTCTCATTACTGCAAATTTGTATTCACAACACACCTCATTTTCTTTAATTCCTTATAGTGATTGTTGGACTAGTTTGAAGTTTATTTGCTGTATTATAAATTTATATAGTTTGGAATTGAGTAATTCTGGCTCTTTATTCAAAATTAGAATAACATTAGTTCATTGAGATGATTTCTGAGACTTTTGATTATGTTTCCTTTCCATATATATTTCCTCACCTCTTTTGTTATAATAAATCTAGTGTTTTTCAATTTTCCAACTGGCTTGAATTTTTCTTCATCACTCTCTGCATTTTTAAATTGTTGGCTCATTTGTCTCCCATTCAAATTTTTAAATCTATCTAATTATTTAGTTCTCTTTTCTTAGCAAAATCGTTGTAGGGCAATTTAAAAGGCAGTTACCAAGGTAAAATTTTCTTAACTTAGGTCTTCTTGACTGGGATCATAATACTTGGTTTTTGGAGAGGATGGACCTGGGTTTAGTATTTTTATCTATTTTCTTTGATCTTAGATTATAAATTTGAAAAAGGCAATACTTGTTAGACTAGAAGTGATTCATCAAATTTTTCTGTATAAATTCCTGGGGGTTGATATAGGGCAACTTGTTGGGTAGTAGCTTGCTATTGAGTAATCAGAAAAAAATTGAAGGTAAAGTCTCCTGAATTCTTCTGCTGGGTTGGTGTGCATGATAGGGTAATCAAAAATTATTCCATAAAGTATGAGTTTGGGGATGAGTGGTCTCTTTCATCTCACTTAAATATTTTGATAGTACAATCAGGCCGGTGTTAATTTAGCCGTTTGATTGCACAAAATGTTTTATTTTTAAAAGTTCCATATGTACCCCTTGGGGTTCATGATCTTAGATCAACATGGCAAACTGTTGAACTTGTTAAGCAAGGTCCTTTACCTGGTTACAGATCTCTGAGGTGGATTTGATATCTCATATCTTTGGTATGTCTTCAGTATCAGATTAACTAGATTCAGTATATTCTTTTGGAATAGCAAATTTAAGGATTTGTTAGTATCATATTGCAAGTTGAGCATATTTTTGACAGGCATATATAGCTTGTTCTAGACAGGTGGATCGTGTTAATATCAAAATGTCAAGGTATAGGTTCTCAATGGCATATAAAAACCAGTCAATCATCTGGTGGTCAATTTTCTCATAGCATCAGTATCTATTTTAACTCCAAAGCTCTAGTAGTTTCTCAAACTTTACAGATATTTACTCACACTGCTGGAGTTCTTGAGGCATATGGTACAATATTCCCTACATAACTGAATTACTGAAGCATTGAAGTTCCTTTTTCGCATTGTCCTTCTTTTCCAACCAAGAAGCAAAGGGTAAGTTGGCACTATGCCACTTTCTGGCTGGTACTGTTAGGAGGCTGACTACCTCTAGTTATTTGTTGAAAACTTATGCTGTAGTCATACTCCAGGCATTAAAAGAAGTAAGTCACTCATTGATAAATCCATGAGAAATTTTTAGAGGCAAGTGAGGCACACAGCCGCATAAATATCATAGTAGTTAGATATCAAACAGTAAATATTTACTAATCTGAGTTTTTCAACCCTATCAGGATCATTATTTTGTTGTAAAGGCGTGGAGTCCCAATTCCATCATGACCTGAGTTTGGGAAACACTGTTGGGCAATTGAAAGTCTGATATTGCGAGAAGAGAGATTTGGGTGCAAATAATAATAAAATCAGACAAAAGACCCTGACCAATTCTCTATGGAACCCCTCAAATTGATGTAATACCTTTATTAATACTTCTTGGGCAAATGCATGATTTTGGGTAACAGGGTTACTCCAAATTGTCAGCAAAATCAAGCAAGCCATTCAGAGGTCCTTCCCCATCTTACAATTTATTTAGTTCAACCTCCTACTCTGTGACCACCACCTTTTATAGCCTTGTAGGGGTTTCACCAGAGGCAAATATTTTCCCACCAACGATTGGGTCAGATATATTAAATCACTGCCTCACAGATAAACCTACCTGCTACCTAACTCTCCATCAGCCATTTTATCTAATAGAGGCGATTCTCAAGATTTCCAATAGGTCAAAATCCCATGTTACCAAATTTGGATGCATCTGGAATCTACCAAATTTTCCATCTGACTCACTTCAAGCTTTGATGCATTTTTTATACTAAGCACTGAGATATTAATAGGGCTTGCTTCTTAACCTCTCACAGTAGCTAATAAACATTCATATATAATATAATCCTTTAAATTATATTTTATTTAAGTTTAGTTTAAATATAAGTGGTTTCTTTACCCCATATGATATAATTATTCAACAGTTGATGAACTAATTCTCCTGAAATTGTTATAATTCAGGTGTGAAAAACGCACCAGCAAGCTATAAAAAAGCTGAAATCCAACAAGTTGTGCTCACTACAGGGTGTAGTGCACCACAAAATAATTATCAAAAATGGAAGGTGTTGGAATAATTAATCCTCACAACTTCCCTAATGCCTCTGACCCCCAGCTGGATGCTTTGGCTCAGTAGTTAGCCAGTGCACTGTCTCAACTTAAGACCCTTAAACAGCACTTATGCCAAGCTTCTCATGAGGATGCTCCAGTTATTGCCAAACCACCTTTCTGAGACAAATTTACCCCAGATGAGGGTAGCATTGCCTCATTCCTCTACGTGTATGAGGCTGTTATGGAAGGGACAACCAATCCCAAAAAGTAAAGCAAATCCTCTTGTCAGGATTTCACCAAATTCTCATATGTCCAAAAAATCTACTACATTAATTCCCCCAACATTATTGGAAGGAGTGAGCAATAAGTCACAATCTATCAAGGTTAACAATCAATCTGATCCCAATCAAATGATTGAAGATTTGATTGTGCAGAGATTAATTCACTCTGATAGATTTTGAGCAGTTAAGAAGCCTATAAATATTCCATCTTTTTGATAATAAAATTTTGTCGAATCATAACCTGTATTTCAATTAAATTTAACGCCTTTTTGGAGAGTCTGCCCAGTGTAACTTCGAGATTAAACCTGCCCCATTGGAAGTGAAATTCAAAGCTTCCAGACTGGTGCTCACTACAGGGGCACTCTGAGTTACGCACCAGTGACAACGTCTATCACTACTATGGATTCTCATTTTTCGCCTGATGAAGCTCAAGACCAAGAGCAGGGCAGCATTTTACAATGGTCGTTCAACTGGAGCCCAAATCCCAAGATTACCCTCCATGTTGAAATTAGGGCCAACTTGGAATATTATGGTCCAAACTTAAGTTTTACCTCAGACTTTCAAATACCGCCTGAGGCTTTATGAAACATCATTAATCAATTGCTTGAAGGGGCCCTAATCCCTGGAATCTATTCTACTCAATCTCGATATAATGCTGTACCTTCTATTGTGGGAAGTGCTGCAAACCTCTCAAATGCCAGGAATTGGCCCTGAGAGTATATGCACCAACTTGTACATACTACCTTATACCATTTATTTCCTGTAGTTGGAATGCATCACCAAGGGATGCTCAAGTTTACTAAAAGGACTCCAGTTCTTAATTAATTATATTTCTGAATTTTTCAAGTCAGCCTCTGAGTTTAGCTGAGATAATCGTGATGCTATCATTAGTAATTGGGCCTTCCTCAACAAATTACATCAGCAGCTCATTCAGCTTGATTACAGGATGTCCAATTTTGTTGATGTACAGTTTCCCAAGCAAGTTCAGGAGATTCAGAGAGAATGGAGAGAGGGTATTTCCCAACTCTCTGAGAGTAGTCAATCAATGGAAGAGGAAATTAGAACCCATCTCTTCCAAAATGGAACAAATGTACTCATGAATTCAGTTCTGAGTTAATGAAGTAGAGAAAGCCTCTGGAAATATGGGTCCTCCTGGGGTTGAAGGACCTCGTGGGCCACCTGGGGTTGTAGGACCACGTGGACTCCCAGAGCTGATGGGCCCATGGACCCCCAGGGAGTGTAGGGCCTCAAGGACCCCCAGGCGTGGATGGACCTTGGGGACCTCCAGGTGCCAATGGGCACTCAGGATCTTACCAGAAAATTGACTCTCTCTTGAACATGATGAACCACTTGCATGAACAGTTCTCTAAATTGGCCAAAGAGTGTAACCTAACCCCTGATGGGGTACCAATGAATCCCCTCTTGTCACTTCAGTCATTATCTGATGAATTGATCAATCTGGGAAAATGGGCCAAGGACACTGATATCTTACTACATGCTTGCAAATCAAAAGGGGAACTGCTCCAAGCGAAAATTGAGACATTGGAACTCAAGTACAATGCTCAGCAGGAACAGATTTTTGAGCTATCCCGCCGATTAGATGAGAAAGTAGGGCATGCTGATCTGAACTGTCAGATTAGTAAAGTTCATACTGAAGCTGTTGGTCCTTACCCTCAATTTTCTTCTCAAGTTTATGATTCCACCTCTTATATTTCCACTCAATCAGAACAACCTGGAGTGCATGTTTTGACCACCAATGCTCCCATGAGTTTCAAGCCAGTATTCAAGGATAAATCTCCCCAGGGGAAGGCAGCATTATCTCTTTTCTCTACCTTTTATGAAAAGGCATTAAGTGAGGCCATGGATCAACAAAAGATGAATTACTTGCCTAATTGCCTTACTCAATTGGCTCAGGATATTATGGTTCCCCACTTAATGACTTGCTATACTTGGTCTCAGGTCAAAGAAGCGTTGATCAAAGAATTTGGGAGTGAGCAAACTTATCTCTCTCAGAAACAGGTTTTTATGGGTATACAGCCCCACCAAAATGAATCTATCAAAGACTTTTCTCATCAGTTCTATTGGAAGCTCAAACTCTAGTAGCCTGTGGTCAGTTAAACTTGGATGATGCAATTACCGCAGTTCTGTCAGCTTTTACTTCCAGGACTCAAATGCAAGTTTATCTAATCAGTGTCAAAAAGAATTTCCGAAGTATTTTGGACATTAAGGAGGCCTTTATTGGAATTGCCTCCTCAATTCTCTGAAAAACCCCAAGTTTATGAGTCTCCTAGACCTAGTCGCCCCAAAGTCTACGCCATGCCTGAGAACACTAGGGCGATCCAGTGTAACTACTGTCATCGCTATTTCCATACTGAGGATCATTGTTTTAAAAAGGAAGCAGATGAGAAGAAGAAAAGGGATAAGACCAATAAGATTCTCCACCTTGACAATGATATGAGTGCGCAGCAAGAGCATCAAAGTTTGATTGAGTGTAATAAAGATGAACATTCTTCTTATTCCTTGCCCTCCTTATTGGCATTATCCTCTCAGTTTAGAAGCACCATTACCCATATTGACTTCCGAGTGAATCAAGTCAATGCCAAAGCTATCATAGATACTGGATCCCCGGTGAATGTTGTCTCATCAAAATTGGTCAAATAGATCAAATTAACACCCGATATTTCTCATTATGAAGAATATGGCACAGCTGTGCCTCAGAGTACTCGGTCTATTGGAGCTTTTTCATCTTTTCCCCTGAAAATTGGGAAATTAACCTTTACCATTCCAGCTATTGTACTTAATAATTTGAGTTATGACCTACTTTTGGGGACTCAATTTTTATGAGAATTTGATGAAATTATCAATTACCCTGACTCGTCGTTGTCTCTCTTGGGGTATAGAGTTCCTTTACTTTTATCTGATCATGCTTCCACCTGATGTTGGTTATGTCTGCTAGAAGGAACCAAAAGGTCTTATTCACTTCAATATCATGTTGGAGATTCTCACGTAAAATTACCTCCTGCATTGGCGGATATTGAAGAGGGGATGCCTATTTTCTCCCCTGAGAAATTAGTTATTCCGCCAAAATCACAAGTAATTATTAACACTTCTTTGCATTTTTCGATTCCCAAGGGACATTTGTTACAAGTCCAAGGCACTGTCAATCCTTCTGCTAAAGAGCTCTTGCCTTGTCCTGGAGTATTGGATTATGCTTATTCAGGATCATTGTCTGTCTTACTGGCGAACCTTACCAATGAGCCTAAACTGGTAGATCAGAGCATCCAATTGCTTATGTCAAATTACTGCCCTTATCTCATATCTATGATGTTAAACCCTTTGGGAGTCTACAAGACTTTGGATTGGAAAGTGATCAGGAAATCCTTACTGTGGGTCCTGCTATTAAAACACCTCTCTAGTGAACAGGAGAAACAAGTACTCAATTGTTAGATGAATATTCCGACATCTTTGCTAAGCATACTTATGATTTTTGAAAGATGAAAGGAGTAGTGCACACTGTTGAAACTGGTGATCACCTTCCTATTTGTGCAAAGCCCTATCATAAATCTAAAGTAGAAGAAGCCAGGTTACCAAAGAATTGCATCAATTGTTGGAGGCTGGATTATTGAAACCCTCCAATAGTCCTTGGGCATCCCCATTATTATTGGTTAAGAAGAAAGATGGTTCTCATCAAGTCATGATGGATTATCATTGACTGAATGCTATCACTTGACGGGATTGTTATCCCTTACCTAGGATTGATGATTCTCTTAGGTTGTTGGCTGGATCCACCTATTTTTCGGCCATGGACTTAGCCAGTGGATACTGGCAAATCGAGTTATCACCAGAAGATCGTGCCAAGTGTGCCCTGATATCAAGTGAAGGGTTGTTTGAACCAACTCATATGCCTCAAGGACTAAGCAATGCCCCAGCAACCTTCCAAAGGGCCATGGACAGTATGCTATGGGATCTAAAGCTTACTTGTGTTCTGGTATATCTTGATGATATTACCGTGTTCTCCAAAACTTTTACCAAGCATTTAGACCATCTAAAAGAAGTTTTCAGCTGAATTTGGGGCTCTTCTTTAAAACTCAAACCCTCCAAATGCTCATTCTTTCAAAACGAAATGGACTTTTTAGGACATCAGGTTTCAGCTAAAGGGATTTGACCCCTCTCAGACAAAGTTCAAGCCATCCAAAGAATGCCTCCTCCCTCTTCTTTATGGGATATTCAAGTCTTTCTTGGCATGGTTGGGTATTACCAGCAATTTATTCCCAACTTTGCTGATATGGCTGAACCCTTATTTCACCTGTTGCAAAAAGGAGTGTCTTTCAAGTGGGGGTCAGCTCAAGAACAGTCATTCAATTCTCTGCGTACCGCCTTGATCAAGGCACCTGTTCTAATTCATCCCCAATTTGATAAGCCTTTCTTTTTACATACTGATGCAAGCAATGTCGCTATTGGGGCTATCTTATCTCAGTGTGATGAAGAGAAGAATGATCATCCTGTTGCTTACTATAGCAAAACTTTGTCAAAGGCTGAACAGAAATTATAGTGTTACTGAGTGGGAATGTTTGGCAGTAATTCTAGCAATCAAGCACTTCCATCCCTTCTTATATGGTAACCATTTCACTGTTATTACTGACCATTCCTCCTTATGATGGTTGCAGAACATGAAGGATCCTGATGGGAGATTGGCCTGTTGGGCTTTAAGGTTGCAAAATTATGATTTCTCTATTGTTCATCGCTCAGGGGCTCAGCACCAAAATGCTGATGGGCTGTCCCGACTGCCTATTCTGACCTTGGAACTAGAAAAAGAAGAACGCTTATACAATCTTATTGGACGACCTGAGTTATGGGATAGAGAGACTGAAGAGGATTGAGCCTTTCTAAAATCAATTACCAAAGATACTATGATTCAAGATGGAGCTTTGTATAAGAAAGTCAAATCCAAATGGTTGCCCTTCCTACATCCCAACTCTAGATTTCACGCTGTAATGGAAGGTCATGAACAAGTTGGTCATAGCGGCTTAAAGAAGACTCAAGAATGGTTGAAGACTTGATACTATTGGAACAACATGACTGAGTTCATTTGAGAGACCCTCGACTCATGTCTTATCTGCAAAAGCCATGGAACTACCAACCCTACATATCAACATCAAGTTATTCCCCCAACTAAGGCGTTTGAGGTGGTCAGCATTGATGTTGTAGGTCCTTTTCCTCGGGGATTGCATGGCCATCAGTATATCATTATGGCTGTTGACCATTTAACCAAATGGGTTGAGGCCATTTCCATTGCTACCCCTTCAGCTAAGACTACAGCGTTATTCCTATATCAGCATATCATTTCTCAACATGGGTGTCCCAAGGTCCTTATGTCAGATAATGGGACTAATTTCACCTCACAACTTATACAGGAGCTATCCAAATTATTTAACACTACTCAGCGATTTGTTGTCCCATATAATCCATCCACAAATGGGGCCATTGAACGAGTTAATGGGACCCTGGTCTCGATTCTAAGAAAGATGGCATCCACTGACCTGACTCGGTGGAATTTTTATTTGCCTAGTGCCTTATTTGCTTATTGGATAAGCTACCACCGCATTATCAAGATGTCCCCATTTAAGTGTATATATGGGCGGGATCCTTCAGTCCCTTCTAGTGTTCAGACCATCCTTGAGGAAAGTATTCCAGGAAATTCCAATTTAATTATGAGGAATTTGGCTGACAAGATTATCCATCTTCAGGCTCAAGCAATAAATTTGATTGAAACAACCACACGAAAAGAGACTCAAAGGAGCAACCAACACAAACCTGTCTTACCTGAATACCAGATTGGGGATTACGTTATGTACTATCATTCTTGGCCTGGTGGGAGGACTGAAAAGTTGGGAACTAATTGGTCTGGTCCCTATAGAGTTATATTTTGAAAAGGATTAGAGTATTTGATTGTTCATATTGATACTGGTATTGTGGTAAATCGTATTCATCCTAGGTTTTTAAGAAGTCATCCTCCGCTGCAATTGAATCTTGAGGGGAAGTGTCAGGATTTCACCAAATTCTCATATCTCCAAAAAATCTACTACATCAATTCCCCTGACATCATCGGAAGGAGTGAGCAATATATCGCAATCTATCAAGGTTAACAATCAATCTGATCCCAATCAAATTGATTGAAGATTTGATTGTGCAGAGATTAATTCACTCTGATAGATTATGAGCAGTTAAGAAGCCTATAAATATTCCCTCTTTTTGATAAAAAAATTAGGTTGAATTATAACCTGTATTTTCAATTAAATTTAACGCCTTTTTGGAGAATCTGCCCAGTGTAACTTTGAGATTAAACCTGCCCCATTGGAAGTGTAATTCAAAACTTCCAGAACAGAGCTTGAAAAGACAAAAACAGCTTTTATTTGCCTAAGTCTAAAAGAGGGAGTGTCGATCACCTCTTTTGTTGAGTGATTCTATAGTAAAGCTCAACCTCTGTTGTTTGCCAAGATGCTCCTTCTTGACAATGCTATTGCTGCTGTTTTGGCTGGATTGCCATCTCGTCCCTCTTTGGTGATGTATATTTCTGCTTTCAAGCGCTCCTTCAACAATATTTAGGATATCAATGAGGCCTTGTTAGCTGTGGCTGACTATTATGAAAGTGATACTACGCAAGGAGCTCTGAGGCGAGAATCTACTATAATACCTCCAGCCTCTTCTAGGGCTGTCTCTATTTGGAAATCTGCTCCCACGGATCTGCTGCAACAAGATTCTCCTCACCTATGGGAAGTTAGGCAGAGTATACTAGCAGTGACAGGGCAGCGCTCCCCTCCATCTCCAGCTCCCAAAGTGCATCCAGTGAAGTTAGCTACCGCTTTGCCCTGCTCCCCTCCTTCGTCAGAACGGCCTTATAAATTGCTTCAACTGTCACGTCCCATCAAGGCAATATCTCTATCCCACTCAGCATCTCCTCCAGTCATCTCTATCTCAAAACTTGTAGCCATGGGGAAGCCCAAACCCCCTACAATAAAGATTAAATGCAGAGCCGTAACAATTACAGTGTCTCCTCAAGAGGTTACCCAGGTAATTGAGTGCCCCCAAAACCTCTCCTGCAACAAGGGAAGCCCTGACCTTACCTCCCAAATGATGAAATTTTTTATATGTATTGAGAATCCCTCTGACGAAGAATCTGAAGGTGGTTGTGAAGATGTCAGTAACTATGTCTTAGGAGCTCCAGGTGAAGTGGAGATACCCAATAGGTTGAACCCTGAGAGAAAATCCTGCTAGAATCCTCGCCAAACTTATTTCCGCCAAGTGTTGAGGGGCTTTAAGGTCATTAACACTGCTAGTGACGCTGACCAGCTCATTGCCACCTTGATATGACCTATAAAGTGTGTTCATACCCTGCAGTCCATCCAGGAGAAATACCCTGATACTGCCAAAAGACTTGCCTCTACTCTCCGTTTTTAGGAGGTTCTCGCTTTTTCCCCCAACTTGGGTGAAATCTTAACCAAAGTGGAGGTCATCTTTAATGGATTTCAGGTTAGGGCTATCCTTGATACTGGGTCCTCAGTAAAATGTTTGTCGTCAAAACTCATTAAAAATTAAACTGATCCCCAACCTCAACTACACCCAAAAATTTGGAACTGCGGGCCCAAACAACTGCGCCATTGGGGCGTAAACTTCTCTACCCATCCGTTATAGGAGTTCATCTTGTCAGCTTCAGCGGTGGCCCTGGCTAGCAATACCTAGGATCTACACATTGGTACCCAGTTCATGTTTGAGTATGAAGGGATTATTACCTTAATTAGGGTTATCTCTCCCTGCTCAACTACAAGGTTCCCCTGATTTTGACCAATGAGGAGCTTAAGTAAAAATTTTTATGCTTGAACAGTTGAGTATCCCTCTTCCGCCCTATCCTTACATTACAACACGGCAGGGAGGCATACAAAATTGTTGCCTCAATCAGTGGACGCTTTGGAGGGAAAATCTTTCTATTCTTCTGAAGAGGTGGTCATCAAGGCTGGTGAACAAAGGGTGTTGATAAGAAGATTACCTTGCAAATATCACACAACTGCCTTCTGCACCTAATTAGCATTGACGGAGTTAGTCATTTGGAGCCCAGAGTTTTTCTGGGCATGCTAGACCCCGCCTATCAACGACATATCAACCTCCTGATAGAGAATCTCACCAAGAAGGATATGGTTAAAAAAGCATCAGGAGAATGGAAGAGGCATTGTGATTCCCCTTGAGTAAATAAAGCAAGTTCACTGTATTGGGTCTATGGCGGATATGGGCTTACCTGCCAACCAGTATTTATGTATCTTAACTTCTGTTCATACTCCAATGAACTAACGCCAGCTGAGCTGGATAAAGTCCACACCATGCTCGAGGCCTACAGTGACAGCCTCTTCAAATCTGAGCATGACTATGGGCACATTAATGGTTGGACTCATACAATTGACGTTGAGGAGGCTTTACCCATCCGCTCCAAACCCTGCCAAAAATCAAAAGTTGAGGAGCTACAGATTTGGACATAGCTCAAACAGCTGCTGGGCGCTGGTTTCTAGTGCCTTCCCAAAGCTCTTGGTCATCCCATCTCCTACTGATAAAAATGGAGGTCATTGGGTAGTTATGGACTACCAAGAATTGAACAATCTTACCAAGAAGGATAGTTACCATATCCCCACATTGATAATGCTCTGGACCAACTCTTCGGTCTAAATTCTTCTCCGCCATGGACTTGTCTAGTTGGTAATGGCAGATGGACCTTTCTCCACAGGATCAGGATAAGTGCTCCCTTAATTTTCAGTGATCGTGTAAGGAGAGTGTCTATAACTTTCCTGTTTCCAGCGTGGAGGTGCACGGTGCAGAACGCCAACGCCAGAAAACTAGTCATTAGGCAAAAAAGTTACTAAATCCCTGCGGATGGTGCTTATGCTTGAGTAACTTAGGAAAGTTAGGGTTAACCTAAGATATTTAACCAAAAGGGACGTCGAGGTGCATGGAGGGGTAAGGTTTAGGCGTTCTAGGTTGGAGGGAGCCTAAAATCCCAACGGTGCACTGGCAGGTAGACTTATTGTACAAATTAAATGGATAATGTTGTGCAAGACCTCCTCAAAGAGGTCCGCGCATAGGAATATCCAAGATACCATAGTTAAAACAGCGTACTAAATGAGGGTTTTATTTAAGGGAAGAGTCGACCAACAGGGAAGATTGGTCTTGACATAGAATATTAAGTGAATTTGGCAAAACAAACAATTGAGGGAAGCAGGTTTAAGCCGAGGTGTGCCAATAGGCGCACACTTCCATTAGGCAAAATGCTATATTGGGTAATCGACTGAACTCAGGTGTTTGATTGTAAAAACGGCTGACACAATCTGGAAAGTGCGAAAACTGAACTGGTTTCAAGACCCCGTTCACCTAAAGACTGAAGCAACCGATTTTCCATCATAACAAAGCTAGTTAGTTTTAACGCCCCTACTCTCATACAGGGCCAAACTTTGCTTGCTTCTATAGGACCAACTTGAGCATATTTTGCCTTCACCCAGCGTTAATCTATGGTATGCTTGAGATCAAGGAGGCCTTCTAACTTCACCTTCTGGGCCTCCTGTCGCCCAGCCTTATCCATGGGGTTTGTCCCCATTATCATGTCATTTAACCATGCCATTACCCTCTCCTCCCAATGGGGCTCAACCCCCCTCTGGGGGCTTGTGCTAGGGAAAAGTTCTTGTGGGAAGGAGCCAACTTCATGGCAGCAATGGTCGTTTTGGGTTAAGATCCAGTGGCCTGGGGGAAACGCTTATGGAAATCTTCAATCAGATCTTGGGCATGCACACAATCATGTGCTGGGACCCAACTTTTTTCTGCAGCGTCAAACCCCTTCCAAGATACCAAGTACTCAAGTCTTCTCTTAACACGACGGGAGGCTACTATCTCTTCCACTTCCCACTCTGGAACCGCATCCACAAAATAGGCCTCAGGAGTCTCTGGTGGGGGTCCTTTAACAACATCAATTTGCTCTCATGAAAGATAGAGAAGATCTGAAATGAAGAAGGAAGATCCAACTAGTATGAGGCATGGCCCACTTTCTAACAACGCGGTAAGGGCCAATCCTCTTTGGTCCAGCTTCTTGCAGGGATGTTTTATAGGGATGTTACAAGCATCAAGCATCACGAGATCCCCTTCCTTGTACGCGGGACCCACTTGGCACTTACCATCGGCGTGCTCTTTATATACTTGCATTGCCGCCTCCAAACTTGTGGAAACCTCCTTGTGGATCTTCTTGATAGTCTTGGCAAAGTCCACCACCTCTTCAACTTTGGATCCACAACTCGGATCATGTTAAAGGCAGGGTAAAGCCATGGTTGGCAAAAAAAGGAGAACAACTGATTGAAGAATGCAAACTGTTGTTTTAACTATATTGGTCCATAGGAAGGTGAGAACCCAATATGAATGATCTGCGGTGGCTTAACACCGCAGGAACTGTTCCAAGCACTGGTACGCTCATTCAGTCTGCCCATCTGATTGGGGGTGATAGGCAGTTGAACGGTAGGGTGAATCTGATGAGTTTTACACAACTCTTCCTAAAAGATTGAGGTAAACTGGGGTCTCAGTCACTAATAATCTCTTGGAGAACCCCATGGAGCGCAAACACATGAGTGACGAAGAGCCTAGCCATCTCAGCCGCGGTTATTGTAGTTCTTCATGAAATAAAGTGGGCAAACTTTGTAAAACGGTCCACCACCACCATTATGACATCATAACATCTGAGGCAGGTAACTCCACAATGAAATCCACTGATAGGGAAGTCCAGGGCCCTTCAGCCTTTTGGATGGGTACCAACAAACCCGCTAAAAGTTGACAATTTGGCTTCATTTGATTGCAGGTCAGACACTCTTTACAATACCTCCCCACCTGAGCAGGCAAGCCTTTCCAATTGTAAGTGCGTCGTATTAACTCCTAAGGTCTTTACTGCCAGGATGACCAATGGTGATTCCATCATGATGGTCCCAGATGATTTCCAGGCGCAGTGGTCCATCAGGAACCCATAGGCGCCCCTAAAACCACAATATCTCATCCTTCACGTGATAACCCCTGGATAAGTCTTCCAGATCAAAGCGCTCTTAGCAAGTACCATAGTATATTCAGCTGATAGCGGCTGAGAAAGGACAACCTTTCTGAACCTACTGTTACCTCCGCATTTTCCAGAGGTGTGAGCGCTGGCGTGTTGTCTGTGGAAGCGGGAAGTTGAGATAAAATCTTATCTGGCAGAATCAACTGGGTGTTATGAACCTTCACCTCCTTTGGATCAAGAGCTAAAGTGGGGTTGCGGCTCAAAGCATCCGCCAAAACATTCTCCTTGCCCTTAGTGAACTCATAGAAAAATGCAAATTGGGCAAGGGTCTCATGCCAAAAGTTCTGCCGTGGGGTTAGGACATGAGGAGCGCGATAGTACATCAAGGCACAGTGATCTGTACATACATGGAAAGGTTGGGAGGAGCCATATAAGTGGTGACGCAAAAAGTCAGCGCCTCCACCACTGCTAGTAACTCTTTGTCATAAACGGCGTAATTCAACTCAGGCAGAGACATTTTACTAGAAAAATATCCCACCGGATGCTCTACCCCATCTCCAACTACTTGTAACAAGGGAGCCGCTATGACGAAGTTGGAAGCATCAGTAGACACAATGAACTCTTTTAGAGGGTTGACATGGCAAAGGACGCGCGTGGACAACAGGTTGCACTTCGCTGCTTGGAAAGCATCCTCCAAAACGGGGACCACTGAAGCACCTTTGCACTGCTACCTTATACAAAGGCGCTGCCACCTCGGAAAGGTTAGGAATGAACTTCTTGAGGAACATACACTTCCCCAAAAGAACTCCTCAACTTTTTGACTGGAGTGGGGGTGGGCCACTCACTAATAGCCTTCTCCTTGTCTGAAGTTATCATGTGTCCTTGGTCAAACATGACGTTGCCAAGGAAAAGACCTGGGACTTGAAGAACTTACACTCGCTGATCATTAGCGTGAGGCGGGCTGCTCTTAACATCTCCACCACTTGCTTAGGGTGTACTGCATGGGACTCATGGTCAGGGGAAAACACCAGAATATCATCCATGTAGCAACCGCGCATACCCCTAACAAGTCCCCCAACGCTGCATCTCTGTGGCGTTAAAAGATAGCAGGGGCATTCTTAAGCCCAAAGGGCATGGCCTGAAACTTGAAAATCCCTTTTCTGGTATGGGATGCGGTTAACCACTCTTGTCCCTTTTTACTCCGAATTTGATTAAACGCCTTGAGGCAATCCAGTTTGGAAAAGACCATAGCCTTCTCCACATACCGCGCAATCTGTGAATCCGAAGGGATGGGATGGAGGTCTGGTATGGTATGGTAATATTGTTGAGGTTCCCATAGTCTACGCATGGGAGTAGAAGACCATCAGCCTTCTCAACAAAGAGAATTTTGGAGCATACAGGGGAGGTACGCTGGAATATCGCGCCTTTGGCTAACTGTTCCTTCACCCACACATCTAACGCCTCTTCCTCCCATACAGTCAATGGATAAATAGGGGAAGAAATACAAACCAGATCCACAGTGTGTTTGAAGTCACAGTCATACTTGGAATGATCAGGTAGTGCCTCAGCTGATGCTGCATCAAAGGAAGATTCCAAACCTACCAAACAAGAAGGTAGGGGAACAACCACGGTGGGCTTCATCATAGAGGCAAGGCTAAAGGTGTGAAGGTGGGGCCAGTGGGGCAAGTCGCCCTGAGCGTCAGCCTCAGACTAATGAACAATTAATGTGCGGCCATTATTAACTGTTGGTGATAAAGTATTCTCTTTTAAGTTGGTCCTGACGCCAAACTTCCGCCACCACCTCACACCCAAAATGATAGGGTACAAGAGGTTATTGATAGCTTGGAAGTGATCTGACAAGTGGTACTTGCCAAACTGATAGTCCACTGTCCCAATGACCTTCAGAGTGGGAATACCTAGGGACGCCCCTCCCCTAACCATACCACCTGGCAAGAAACTCAACTCAAGGTATTCGGCTAGGCCTTGGTCCATAAAGTTTTCAGAGGCGCCAGTATCTACCAGAATAGTGGTGTTCATTTCCTAAAGGTGAGGAAAGGGTAGCAGTCAGTAAAAAATACCCCTAATGGTCTTTGTTTAAGGCGGAAAACGCCAGTATATCACCAATAAACTCATCATCTGGCATTAACATGTCACCCTGGTATGTGTTTGAATCAAAGAATGGGGAGGGATATTTTGCCACTCTTACTACTGAGGCCACATATACCACCATATCTTAAGAAGGGGCAGAAACATTTTCATATTGTGAACGCAGTTCTTTTCAACCTCCTGAGAGCAGCAAATCATAGAAGAGGTCAAACGGGGGTTTTCTGGGGTGATTTGAAACACAGGACTAGGTTCCATCTCTGAGTCATAGGAGAGCGAATATGGTTCTGAGGTGTATATGGTGTTTTTCGTTATTAAACGCGCTTTTAGACGCTAATGATCCTATTCCCATAACAGCAACGGATTTCCCAACGTTATTCAGGACCATCATCCACAGGCCCATCTGCGAATATTCTGCCAGCACCATCTGAACATGCTACTGAAGTAAAACCCATTTGGTTAAATTAATTTTGTAAATTTTGGCAGAAAGTTGGGGAATCACGACTTCCAGACCACAAAGAGTCCATATCCACCAGGTATGAACATGAAGGGTGGGTACTTTCTATTTGGAGGCAGACAAAATAACGCCAAAAATACTCCAACCTTCAGGAAAAAGAGGAAACAGCGGAGCGGCTGACCACAGCTGAAGCCCACAGCTGGCACACACTGTTTACACTTTGTGGAAATCCCACATGAAAAAAGTTTGTTCACATAAGATATAAAGGTTGGTCAACTAATGTAAGGAGAGTGTCTATATTTTCCTGTTTCCAGTGTGGAGTTGCACGACGCACAGGGCCAACACCAGGAAACTGTTCTATAGTACAAAAGTTGCTAAAGCTCGTGGAGGGTTCTTAAGCTCAAGTAACTTAGGAAGGTTAGGGTTATCCCTAAGATAGTTAACCAAAAGGGAGCGTCAAGGTGCATGGAGGGGTAAGGTTTATGCGTTCTAGGTTGGAGGGAGCCTGGGCGGCCCAACGGTGCATTGGCAGGTAGACTTATCGTTGTACAAATTAAATGGTTAATTTTGCGCAAGACTCCATGAAGAGGTCCATGCACAGGAATATCCTAGATATCATAGTTAAAACAGAATAGTAAATGTGGGTTCTATTTAAGGGAAGAGTCGACCAACAGGAAAAATTGGTCTTGACATGAGAAATTTAAGGAAATTTGGCAAAACAATTAATTGATGGAAGTGGGTCTAAGCTTAGGCGCACCAATAGGCGCACACTTCCATCAGGCAAAATGCTATATTGGGTAATCGACTGAACTCAGGTGTTTGATTGTAAAAACGGCTGACACAATCTGGAAAGTTCGAAAACTGAACTGGTTTCAAGACCCCGCTCACCTAGAGACTGAAGCAACCCATTTTCCATCATAAAAAAGCTAGTTAGTTTTAACGCCCCTACTCTCATTCAGGGATAAACTTTGCTTGCTTCTATAGGACCAACTTGGGCATATTTTGCCTTCACCAAGCGTTGGTCTATGGTATGCTTGAGATCAGGGAGGCCTGCTAACTTCACCTTCTTGGACTCCCTGCAAGCAGCTTTGTCTCTATGTTGGTCCCAAGGATGATGTCATTCTCTAACCATAACAGATGGCTTGCTCCAACCCCTCAGCTACCTCAGGGGTTGTGTAATGCACCTACACTTTTCAGCAGCGATGGATCACATTCTCCAGGACCTTAGGCTGAGCTGTGTAATCGGTTACCTCTTTGACACCACAGTCTTCTCCAAGACATTCAACGAGCATCTCACTCATCTAAAGGAGGTGTTTCAACGCTTGCAGCATCTAACATCAAACTAAAGCCCTCCAAGTGTACTTTTTCCCAGAGGAATCTGGATTTTCTTGGGCACTCCATCTCCTAAGCTGAAATTATTCCTTTACAAGATAAGGTCGAAGCAATTTCCAAGATAGTTCTCAAAACCCTTCGTGACATCCAGGTATTCTTGACATGATAGGATTTACCATAAATTAATAAGAAAATTTGTCCAGCTCTGCGATCCCTTGTCAGCCCCTTGGCTAAGAACACCCCCTTCCATTGGGGTGCTGAAAAAAAGGCCGCGTTTAAAACCTTAAAGGAGCTTCTTCAAAAAAGGACAATACTCTGCCACACTAACTATGGCAAGCCTTTCATGTTGTTTACGGATGCCTCTGACTACGCTGTTGAAGCTATCTTAGCTCAATTGGATAAGCATGAGGTCAATTATCCCATGTCCTACTTTAGCAAAATTCTGTCAAAAGCTGAGCGCAATTATAGCATCACTGAGAAGGAGTTCCTGACTGTTCTGATTTCTGTAAAACACTATTGCCATTCCTTTATGAGACTCCCTTCAAATTGATCACAGACCAAGCCTCCCTAAAGTGTTTGCATATTATGAAGGATCCCAGGGGACGGTTGGCTTGCTAGGCTCTGAAGCTCCAGCATTATGATATGACTATTAAGCACCAGTAAGGAACGCGCCACATGAATGTAGATGGGTTAACGCGACTGATTATTCTTCACCTAGAAGATAGTAAGGCTGAGAAGTTACATGATTATTTCATGACTCCTGGTGTGTAGGCTGATGAAGATGAATCATTACGGAAAATTTTAGCTCAGCATATCTGAGACACAAAAGTGGAATGTGGGAAGTTATATAAAAAAATAGGAGTAAACTATATACCTTATCTAAGACCATCAGAAAGAGTACTGGTGATCCTAGAGTCCCACACTATCATGGGCCATGCTGGAGTCCACAAACCCTATGAGTGGGTAAAAGAGCGGTATTACTGGGAAGCCATCATGAAGACCATAGCTGAAGTCTGGGATGCCTGTCTGACCTGTAAAAAGCAATCTAACTGCAAGACCCAGTATCAATATCAACCAACTACGCCCTAACAACCCTTCCACTCTATAAGCTTGGGTGTGGTAGGTCCTCAACCTCAAACTACCGGTGTCAACTGTTATATCCTGGTTGGAATTGATCATTTCTCCAAATGGGTTGAAACTGTTGCTCTCCCCACTCAGACTGCTAAAACCATGACCACCTTCTTACACCAGTACATCTTCACCCAGCATGGGTGCCCCCAGGTCCTCCTATGTGATAATGGGAAAATTTTACTTCTAGTTTGGTAAAACTCCTTGTTACTTCCATAGGAGCTCAAAAATTCTTCTCAGCCCCCTATAACCCATCCACAAATGGTGCTGTAGAAAGAGTTAACGGAACCCTGGTCTTGATACTCCGCAAATTGGCCAATTCAGACCCTCTCCACTTGGATCTTTACTTACCCAGTGCCCTCATGGCCTACCAGATTAGCTACCATTACATCCTCAACTTTCCCCCTTTCCACGTGTTATATGGGTGAGAACCTGTGGTGCTCACTTTAGTAGCCAAAGGTATTTTCTCTGACAAGACTGACCCTGAACAAGCCATGAAAAAGTTGGCCCAGCACATCATCTAATTACATTCTGAGGCTATGACTAACTTGGCAAAGAATGTCATGCTGCTAATGAGAGCCAGGCCCTACTTCTGTCCTTCCAAGTATCTGACTTGGTACTGTATTACCACAATTGGATTACTCCTAGGAGTAAGAAGCTCAGGTCAATCTGGGAGGGACCATTTATATTCACATGTAAGCGAGGGGATGTAACTCCATCAAATCCCTTGCTTCTGGAGTTACCATCAATTGGTTCCATGGCTGGTTCTTATACCTTTATTCACCCCCTAACAATCTTGAAGGGGGTAATGTCGGACAATTGTAAATCTGATATTGTAAGAAGAGCGCTTTGGATGCAAATTAACAATAAAATCGGCCAAAATACCCTAACCAATTCTCGGTGGAACCCCTCTAATTGGGGTAATATTTTTATTAATACTTCTTGGGCAAATAGCACGACTTTGGGCAGCAGGATTACTCCAAATTGTCGGCGAAATCAAGCAAGCCATTAAGAGGTCCTTCACCATCTTACAATTTATTTAGTTTAACCTCCTACTCTGTGACTACCACCTTTTATATTCTTGTAGGGGGTTTTACCAAATGAAAATTTTTTCCCAATATTTATTGGTTCATATATATTGCTAACTGCCTCGCGGGTATATCCTGCCTGCTACCTAACTCTCCATCAGCCATTTTATCTAATAGAGGTGATTATTGAGAGCTCCAATAGGTCAAAAGCCCACGTTACCAAATTTGGATGCACCCAGCATATACCAAATTTCCTGTTTAACTCACTTTGAGCTTTAATTCATTTTGAATACTAAGTACTGAGATATTAATAGAGTTTGCTTCTTAACCTCCCACAGTGACTAATAAACATTCATATAAAATATAATCATTCAGGTTATTTTCTTTATTTTTAGTTTACATATAAGTGGTCACTTACCCCCTATGAAATAAATTATTCCGCATTTGAGAAATTCATTCTTCTACAATCAATTATTGTAAGTCAGGTGTAAAAAACACACCAGCAAGCTAACTAATAGCCTGAATTCCAACAAGCACCTCAGATTTTGGTTCTTTCATTAATAAAGATCATTGTTGGCAGGTGGACAAATATGGGTAATAGGCCATAATATTCAATTTGGTAGGGCATGAATAAAATTAGATACACAATGCATTCAAAAAGTTCTAGGACTAACTTTTTAAAGACACAACTTTACAAATAAATAAACTTTCTTTTATCATAATTTAAAATACAACCTTTCCCTCTCTATACATATTTATATTGCTAAAAGAATTGTTAAAAGGTATGCACATAGTTCCTATTTTGTATAACCATGTTTAAACCAGCTGTCACATTCTTCTGAATTGTCTCTACTTTATCAAAAGGATGAACTTTCAGTGCCACCTTCAGATTAGAGAACAGAAAGAAGTCAGACAGAGCCAAATCTGGTGAATAGGGTGGATAATTATAATCTGAAGGTGGCACTGAAGGTTAATCCTTTTGATAAAGTAGAGACAATTCAGAAGAATGTGACAGCTGGTTTAAACATGGTTATACAAAATAGGAACTATGTGCATACCTTTTAACAATTGTTTTAGCAATACAAATATGTATAGAGATGGAAAGGTTGTATGTTATATTATGATAAAAGAAAGTTTATTTATTTGTAAAGTTGTTTTAAAACGTTAGTACTAGAACTTTTTGAATGCACTGTGTAAATAAAAGTTGGGCAGGAAAGGTTCAGGATGAGTGGTTTTAATCCATTTGCCTCAAATTCTTTCAAGTCTTCTAAAGCCCCGCCATAAGTTATTATAGTAAAAATTTCTGTATATAAAAATAATTGAATGCTTCTTACCTGATGAGTATTCTTATGGAAAGATACATAATATCAGCACCTATATATTTACAAAAATGTAAGTTTATATATTTATAGTTTTAATATATATGGGAAATCAGATATTAAACTTTAGGGACAATTTTCAAGCGCTACTGAGTCAAAGTTTATAAAGATTCGCTTTTTTAAGTTTCTGTGGCATTGTGTTACTTTTTTGAATTTTGTAAAAATTGATTTTTGAGATTGTGGATGGACTCCAATTTCAGAAGCTTTTATTTTTTAGTTTGGGAATGATTACTGACAGCATTAGTGAGTAAACCTTTGTATTATGCTTTGATCCTTCTGTCATAGGTAATTAAACTTTTAGTTTGGGGATGATCTTTGACAACAGTATTAACCAAATGTTTGGGTCAGGACAAAATACCAATGAAGACTCCTTCAATATCTTGGCGTAGGGAGATAAAGAGACATAGGTATCAACTATGTACTAGTTTTTCCCCAGTTCTTTAGGCAACCTCAACAAAGTGTTCATTGTCTATAAATACTTTGTAGGGGCCTGACCAATTAGAGCCCTTTTTACTTATCCACCTAACTGGTGGTGGTAAAAAGGACCAAATCTCCAGGCTAAAAGGTATGCATGGTGTCATGTTTTTTGTTAAGATAATCTGTCTCTCTGGGGTGGTCAAGTTAAATTTTCTGAAGTCAAAGCTTGGCGTGAATAATTTCATTAGCAATAACTTTAAGAATAACTTTGGAGGATTTGGAGGAGGCTTGGTCTATCATGGAAGTCGTTTTATAAGGCAATTGGGGATTCCTTCCATACAAGGATTAAAAGGGGATATTAATAGTCCAATGTTAACTAATTTGGTAGGCTAAAATTGCACTGGATAAATATTATGGCCAATGTTGAGGGTCAGTCAAGGTCATTTTCTGAAGAATTGAGGTTAATGTAGCGCTTACTTGCTCCACCATTCCGTTGGTTGAAGAGTGGTAAGAGGTGGAAAACACTTAAGTGGTCTTTAGCAACTAGGTTAAGCCTTGCACTAGCAATGAAAAAAATTTGGACCATTATAGGAGAGGATTATGGTAGGGCATTCATATTTAATGATGATACAATTATATATAAATGTAGCAGTACATTTTTGCCAAAGCTGAGGGAAGGTATAAGCTTCAATACATTATTTTTAATAATTGACGGACATTATGGGGAACCAATGAGCATTAGATGCTAGTGGTAGAGGGTCCACAACACCAATACTTACTGTATAAAAGATCTAGAAAGAGAAACCATTGAATGTTGAGTGTCGTGGTTGGATGACTTAATAGTGGGAACTAATTCCAAAGATAAGGCTGAGTGACAGGAGGCCCAGAAGGTGAAACTTCAGGCTTTTCCTGACCTGAAACACACCTTAGACCAACTCTGGGTGCAAGCAAAGCATGCTCAGGTTGGTACTAATGGGGTGCAAAACGCCCAGCCCCTTATCTCAGCCCAGGCACTTAAACAAACGATCTACATAATGAACGAAGACAGTTCAATTGGGTTAATTGGAGAATGAGGGTTTTAATCCCGTTTGAGTAATGAAATCTTGAGCTTGGGTAAAATACAGCTTCATTCAATCACTCAAGTGAAGGCACTTTCAGTGTATTTCAAAAAAACTGATGGAAGCATTTGTTTATTGGAGCGTCAAGGCTTGGGCACACTTCTGCAGAAACCTAATTCCCCTGACCCACTTTAGATACATTTTTTATGACCAACTTTACTCATTGGTCAACTTTCTTAAATAAATTTATCCACTATTTTACGTTTTATTTATGGTTCCTTGGTGTTAGTATTTTTGCCCATATTCCCAGCCTGCTAGATTACTTGGTGTCATTAGAGAAAAATTCCCTAAAGCAAAGTGAATTGAAAATCAGTTGGCCCAAATTTTGGAGGAACTACGTTCAGGGGATTTTGGGATATTCGCCTGGTCATATACATCGGGGATCAATCCATATAAATACCTAATATCTCTTTGGGTGGAGCGGCTGACAAAATAGGGGCATCTGATAGTAATTAACTTTCAGGTGTTCTGATTGGGAACGGTCAGGTTTCATCACTGACTTATTGGGAATATATGATGAGATGCGAGGCGTTTGATGCTGCCTACAACTAGTGAATTGATCAGTTGGCGAAGTGACCTGCCATAATGGGTAAAAAGTCACATTACCTAAGCAGGTCGCTAGCCATTTATGGTTGAATCACTTGGATCAAGAGGAAAACGTTAAGAACACATTTATGACTCTTTCCATTTGAGGTCTCAAGGATGTCCAATGATGGAATCCTAGCCAGGATGGGGAATACCATTGCTGCCAAGATGAGGAAGGGTGATTCAATGGCAACAGCTGCCGTTTTATTGAAGAGGTGTCAACTGAGGGTTAGACGGCTGAATCCCCTATAAATTCCCTAGGATTCACTATAATAAAATATACACATATACCCATACAGATATACATTAATACATTAGAACATTATTAGTTTTATTGTAGATTCAGTTATAGTTAGACTATCAGTATCCAGTGTGAAGTTCCATCTCAAGAATATTATTGCAGAAGGCAATAATTGGTAGACTCTCAGTTTAAGAGTAGAGACTAAGCGGGGATCTAGAGATGAAGGGGATCACGACTAGGGGATTGCTGCTGACTGTGTTGGGCTGAAAATACTGTCATCAGATGATCTTAATGAAGATTGAGTGGACAGTAATATAGGGAATGAATCCCTACAGATACGACATATCAAGTATTTAATTGGAAGTACTGGCTGAAGCGTTGGGCCTGATAACAATTTTAATCCAGTTATGGATAATAGTCTCCATACTATTATCAGATAATATATCCTTTAACAACGCGAGGTGCACGAGGAAACTGAACCTGTGCAGTAAAAAGATTACTAGGGTTGCCAACTGATAATCAACTCCTTAAGTAAATTTTTACAAGTCGGTGCTCACTACAGGGGTAGTTGAGTAGAAAAATCTATCAACAATATCATACAAAGAAGAGATGCGCAAGTTGTGGACTGAGATTGCCACAGTGAATCAGAATGCTTTAAACTTTGTGGACCACCGGGAGTTCGCGGCCTTGGAAGAGCAAGTAACCAAGGTGGAAGAAGGAGTTGAAAATGTAGCCAACTCTGGGAATGAGTTACTTGGCAAAGTAAACTAGTTGAAGGGGAAAGAAGGAGACCTCGTTCAAGA
>JAKSZP010019200.1:0-29020 GCA_022478985.1 Massospora cicadina
TCCTACCAGGAGGACATGAGGCCTTTACTGTCACACTCTATAAGAAAGGGGATAAGCTTAACTTAGCCAACTGGCGCCCCATTTCTCTAACAAACACAGACACCGAAATTTTAACAAAAATCATGGCTAACCGCTTAGGGACTGTAGCATCTGCCACCATCTCCCCAGAACAATTTGGTTTCATCCCCAGAAGGTCGATTTGGGATAACGTGCACTCTGTGGCTAATGCATGTCAGTCCACAGCCTCAGGATCACTGGTATTCTTGGACCAACAAAAGGCCTATGATAGAGTAAACTGGGAATACCTAAGGGCCTGCCTCCATCAATTCCGCCTGCCCCCCCGCTTCATCAACTGGGTGATGCTGCTCACGGAATTTGCAACAATGGCAGTGCGTGGCCCAGGCTTCCTAACGGAAGTAGTCCACCCTCAAAGGGGCTTGAGACAAGGGGACCCCCTCAGCCCACTCTTATACAACTTCAGCCTTGACCCACTACTGCGATTTGTGAATGCCAACTCACTGGGGTCCATGTGCCAGGCCAAACCCCAGTCAAGATGATGGCATTTGCAGATGATTGCGTGGTGGGGGTGTCTAATAACAAAGATGCATGCGCGCTTGAAGCCCTCATCCAGGAATATTCCCAGGTAAGCAACGTGGCACTGAATACCTCCAAAACTGAAATCATCCTCCTTGGTCAGTTTCAGAACTGCTGGGCCCCAGCAATTAGTTCCCAACCCGGCCCATCTGCTCGCCCACGTCCACGCCTTACTAACTCAACACACACCGCTCCACTGGTGCTCCCCTTTGTGCCACGTCCTACCATAGGACCGATGCGCCATCTGGGCGTGTGGATGGAGGCAGGCGGATACGCGTCAGCAGTAATGGAGTGCCATATACTGGACAACGTGATGAAGCGAATTGCCTCTCTCAGAGCCCACCCTACTACCCTCACTGGCAGGGTTGTTCTAGCCAACTCTATGCTCCTATCCAAAGTCTGGTTCAGAGCCCATGCCATCCCCTTCTCCCCAAGCTTCTTCAAATCCCTGTATGCCTTGCTGCAAGGATGGCTTTGGTCAGGCAGCCCTCCACCAGCACGGCTAGAGGTCATGTTTGGCCCTCATCATCAAGGTGGCATGGGCCTGATTGACTTCAAAGCCCATGCTGCCAAGATCCTGGGCACCTGGATCGCGGCCATCACCGCTCCCACACTCCCATCCCAACACTGGTCCCGCGCGGCCTGCTCCAACTTCTCCTGAGCCCTGGGCCTCAACAATCCATCAAACCCCCACTCCCTGATGAAATACCTAACATCACACACTTCGGCCACAGGTCCTCACGGGACTAAAACCCACTACAAACGAATCCTACTCTCCATGCAAAGCGCAGAGTGGAGAATTCATATTAGCGGACATACAAGCTGAAGAGGCCGCCCCTCTCCTTAGTTCACACAAGAGGTACAGGGGCTACCCATCCATGATGGCGTGATCCCCATCCGGCCCCATGTCCTATCCAGGGTGGACTACCTGGACATGATGGACATCCCTTATTCCATAGAGACCCAAAAAAACTATCTGGAAATATGCACACCTTCCTCTGTTGCAGCCTCAAGTCCACTCCCATGTGTGGCGCTGCCTGAGGCGGGTGTATCATACAGCTGAGCGCTCTAACGCTTTACACTCATCCTGTGTCGTGTGTGGCCAGTATGGAACGCTGTTCCACCTCCTGGAGAAGCGCCCCACCTCTAAAGTGATATGGCGCGAAGTTCAACGTCTGTTGGGCCAGGATCAAATGCATCCCTTCAGTCTGTCAAGGGATATGTTTGCTTTATCAATGGCCTCCCCCCTTCCACCCTCCCTCCGTGCTCTGGTGGTTGCAATCGCCATGTGGACTATCCACACAATTGTCTTGGATGCCATCGCTGGCTCCACCCCCACCCTCCCAGAAGCTGTCCACAGATTCCAGTATCATTTGGTGGACCACTTTCAAGCGTGGATGTTTGGATACCTCCCACCGCGTCGCCAACAGCTGGTCTCCTCCTGGTTCCCAGTCTGGTTCATCAAATCAGACCCCTTCCTCCACACGTGCTCAATAGTGGCTACAGCCCCTTCACACGTTCCCTCCCCCTCCCCATAAGTGGCGTTCCCGCTGGCAACAAGAGATAGCATCGCTTCTCTGGGGTGCCTCCCCTGGTACTAAGTTTGTCTTTCCTGAGTCATATTTGGAAGTGTCCGTCCCATGGTCGGCCTTCCCCACAATAAATTCAAAGGATATCCAATGCTAGATATGATCAACTCACCTAAGATCAGATCTGATATCTTATCTAAACTAAATATAATGATATCTTGTTATGCTAGATATTAAAAGATATTAGGTTTCAGGCCTATTTACCCAAGACTTTGTCTAAAAGGCTGTCATGAGTTCAATGCCAGGATAAGGATTAACCAAATAGGGGTGAAATTCAGATACCAAGCATCTTAAAACACCTACCAAGGTTTGAACGTCACCACAAGAATCTGAAAAATCCAGCTTTTCACAGATCAAACTCTGGTGTCACAAATGTGCCTAGATGCATGACTCAGGTATCCAGCAGATTGACTAAATTGGTTTCCCAATCCAAAACCAAGCCCTGGGATTATTAAGAGCTTAGTCAAATCTGACTAATGAGCATCCTTTGCTCATGTAGATGACTGCCATCTCTCCATCCCCATCTTGTGCCCTTTTAGTATATATGGTGGCTGGCCTTGGTAGGGTCTTTCTCAATTTATTAATTTTATAAATTTACAATAAAAACCCTCTCAAAATAACCAATCTTCAAATTGTATTTTGCGGATACTGATGACCTCCTACCAAGTCTAATTACCAATATTTGCCTTGGCAATGAACGCCATAGTCTCAACTATGCTGACTACCGCGTTGCTGTGGTAAATCCACTCAATTGATATAGTGACACACTGGGAAGATGGCCATAAGAACTTAGAACAGATTGAATTTTATTATTTTAATTAATTTCAAACCTATGCGACATTTGACTCTGCTTTTGATGCTCACTGAGGGTTCCTAGATAGTTTTCCTCCATTTCGCCCCTCCCAAACCTTGTAGCTTTACATCTAAACATTTCTGTTGGCCCTATAACAGCCATTTGACTTGACGTGGGAGAACTGAGTACTATGTAAACCACCATCTTCTAAAACTCAATCAGAAATTTCCCTATTTATATATAATGAGGATGGCTATGCCCCTGAATTTCTGGCCATTCCATTGGGTTTTTCCCTACACTGGGTGGAAAAAAGTCTTCTTGCACTTAGAGTATCCATGACATAATGGTTAGAATAATGACTTCAGCAAACTCAGATCTCCTTACAGAAGTTAGTGATGCAAATGCTTACCTTTTGTCTATGACCTTCCATGCCCTTGTTACCCTGGTATTTTTTGTATGATCTGTTTTTTCCCTGGTCGAGATCTGCTACCAGACGTTGTTGATTCAGGAAGACATTTTCAAACATCTAAAAGATGAATCTGAATAAGGGTCTAACAAAATTACAATTCCTTCAGTCCCATTTGATGAAGTAGCTTATCAGGTGCTTGACTCCTTGAATGAGCTTCAAGTCAGATTTGCTGTTGGAGGATCCATATCTCCTCCCCCTAACAATTACCAGTGTAGCATGGCCCTTCTGGACGCTCTGAAAGGCGATTTCCTATGCTGGTTAGATTATGTATAAGCTTGGACAGCAATCAGGGAGTCCCAATCCCTTGCTAACTCTGGTATCCTCAGTAGTATATGTTCCCAAAACGAGACCTGCATGCCATTTATAGGTGTTTACCTTAGACCTGGAATTAATGACCTGGCATCCCTCATCAAGGTATTAATTGCTTAGCGCTACAATGGATCTGTCTCTTGAATTTGCGATCTATGCCTTCATAGCGGTATTAGATTCAGTTTCATCAGGAAGTCCATCATGGGAGCCACTTCCCACATCACTGGAGCTACGTTTCACCTAGCACAAGCCATCAGCTCAACACCGCATCAGGATTACTTATCTTTTGTGGCAGCAGTCAAATTATCTTTACCCACTGTATATCCATCTACTAGCTCATATCAAGAAAAAGATGTTACACCAAAGGTCCAAGTCAAGAAAAATACCAAAAGCACACCTAGTATTGCAATAATAGCCCTCACAGATGCTCCTGGCTCTCACCCTTCTGTAGAATCCATCTGTGATATAGAGAAGAGCACCTTGCTTTCTCTACAGTACAAGTAAATTGTGTTAACATCAAAAATCAGTAACCCTACCTTGTTGTCTGATCAATTGAGCATGGTTGATGTCTTTCAAAATGACATCCTGTCTTCCCCAAACAAATTAGTTATAAAAATCCACCTAGATCAAGTCTGCCCTCTCCATGACTTCAGACAATAAACAAGATTAGGCTTACTTTGCATTTCCAGCTACCTTTTTATCTAGGTGCACAAGGTCATAATGAATGCAATAATAGATATAAGCACAGCTGCAATTTCTTGGATCTCATTATGGCTTAATACCCTGACCTTAAGTTGGACTCAGCTCCTCAACTTCTTAGCGCATTTTCAACCATCATTTGTTATGCTGTTTGTCAACCTGTCCAGTTAAAGATCCACGGCTTCTGATTTTTCAACCACTTTTAGGTAGTATATGACTTTCTATACCCGGTGATCATGGAAGATGATTTGTGGCGGCGTCATCAGGTTAAAGATAACTTGGAACTAAACACTTTGTCTCTGAAATGAAGTACTTAGTGGATATTTTTCAGCTGGTTACTTTTCCAAGGAGACTTTCGTTGGTTCCAAATCACTTCGCTCTTATCTTCTAATATGTCCCCTGAATTTTAGGAAATCCTAGAACTATACAAGGACACGCTTAACATGGAGCTGGCCACGCAGATTCCCTCTTAAACAATCTATGACCTAGAGTTCTGACTGATAGTTGATATGGTCAAGATTATTGTCCTCTTTATCCATACACAGAGATCTAAGACAAAAATGTTTGTTTTAGGTTAGATAATATGTTGGATATGGGATATATTTTTGAAAAGTCCATTACAATTTCTTCACCAGTAGTATTTTCCCTAAAGGAGGATGGTTACTTGAAGCCATGTGTAGACTATGTTAACCTGAACTATTCAACGGTTACAGACCTATACTCTTAACCAATTGAGCCTACTATTGCTAAGTCAATTGCTAAGTTGCGGATGTTCTATTAACTCAACCTGGCTAATGCCTTGAATCTAGTGATGGGCTTAAAGAAGGACAGGAGTGGCTCATGCCTTTCTGTAAAAAGCAAGTAATAATCAATTTTAGATAAAACCTTTTAAGCTGAAAAACCCTAAAACTTTTCAGTGACTAACTGAGTATATCTTATGGGATCTCCAATCCTCCTTTGACAATGCATTCATTAATGATATCCTGATCCATTTCCCAAGCACAAACATCATGATAAGAATTTGGGAGAAGTTATGGCTATTCTTCACAGTGCAGAACTTTTCTTCAAGCCTTCAAATTGTAAATTCTTAAGAATAGAAGTAAACTTTCTGGGAAACTTTTTTTTCTTTAAAATAGATATTCTGTACCAACCTGCAAGTTGGAAGCAAATCGTTTGTGACCACCTAAACTATCCGAATTAGCTCATAAGCTTCCTTGGAACTGTTCATCCTAAAGAAGTTTTCCCCACTATTGCTCAATTGTGGCACCCCTACATTCACTGACTAGCAAGGAGGCCCCTTTAAATTTCAAGCAGATTCCAGAAGGCATTTGATCCATCAGAGAAGTTTTCCTTTGGCTCCAATAACCCAACATGTGGGCACATTTGGCCCTTTATTGTGGACTGTTATTCATCTTCAGTTGGTGTGGGGCATTTATTTTTAATAACATGATATTGTCAAGCATCCAGTTGCTTACTTTTCCTAAATATTTCGTATTCCAAATAAGCCTGTGCAATCTATGACTAGGATCTAGAAGCCATGTACTGGGCACCAATTCACTGACAATACCTCCTTCAGGGGTCATAGCATTAAATTATAGTGTGGATTGAACATCTTTCTTTGATGTACTACAAGAAGCTTTAGAAACTTACCCACTGCTAAGCACGAACATATTAAGACCTTTGCAACTTCAACTTTAAGTATGAGTTCATCAAGGGTCCACGAATGTTTTCATGGACATGATAATTTATAACCTTCCATGAAGCCAGCATAAACGATTATTACACTCATAATTGTATTTTCTTCCTTGCAAATCCTGACGCAGGCTTCTCTCTAGTTTTTCTTCTCCTGCCTGGCATTAGACGCAACCCTCCTTGAAAAAGTCTTTACTATCTAGATAACCTCCTCTGTGGGAATTGGCTAGTAAAAGGACTTAAAGAACAAATCCCAGAAGCATGCCTGTAAGTCTGTGGGAGCTCCCCTCTGCTTGGACCAGGTGTCGTTGTTGTTACCTTAAAAAAAGGGTTCAACAACGGCCTGCTGCCCCTCTCTCTTCACAAGGCAACCTCGCCCATGTGGTGGAAAAGATATGGGTAACAGTTCTCCCTTTGAATACCCCACCACCTGTCCCCGAATTTATTTCTGCAAGATTAGTATGTAGAATTAAAAAATTTGCGCTGAAATATCAGAAAGTTGGCATCCCCATAGGGCAAAAGGTCCACATGAAGTTGATGTCAACAAGCCTTCGAAATTAAGGTCTGAGAGCCCCAAACCCTCGGCAACAAAGCCCAACTGGTGCATACTTTTGTTAATCAGAGTTTCAAGTGTCAAATCCTTGGCAAAACTCGCCAATGGCACCAGGTCATTGGGACATGTATCGCTGGTTTGAAACCATCCCCAAAAATATTGGGAACTAATCCCAATTGGTGTGTGCCTCCTATGAAGAATGTGCCTGATGTCTAAACATTGGTGGAACTTGCCAACGGCAATGGCCCATTGTCATAAGTCACCGCAAGCTAGGAACCCTCCCCCAAAGATCAAAATCTTCGTCCAATAAACCCCGCTTGGTCAAATGGACGTCAAAGAAACCAGGTTTGGGCACCCCAAACCCGTTCCTGACCACTTGGGACCTCCCCTATGTGGGGTGGCTTTGGGAGGTTCCTGTCATCCGTCTGGCGAGACGCCATCATTATAACCATCAAACTGCGGTAAAACTGCAATTTGGGCATATGAGGACAAACTGACATCAACTTGGCCTTCCATTGACTCTTTCAAAGTCAGTTCAAATTAATTTCATTTTTCTCCCCCCTCACTCAAGGTTTTCTGGGTTAGGGCAAACCTTGAGGGCCCCAATCCCCTGCTTTCCTAAGCTGTTCCCCAAACCAGTTGTCTATTTAAGAGGTCATAACACACTGAGGAAATTCATGGTCAATTTTCTTAATTTATGATCCATCAAGAATCCTCCTATACTCAAATCTTATTTGATTTTATTTCAAAAACCCTCTTTGCCAAACCCCTGAAACAACCCAATGTGGCCGCACGGGCCTCATATCAACTGGGAGATCCCAGTCTTGATAGTAATTTTAGTTTTCTGCCACAGTTGACTGGGCTTATCATGTGCAGAATTTCATGGAACTCTCCCCGATTGCAGAGACCATCTGCCAGCAGGAAATTGGTATTATTTGGGCCCAACTAACCCCACTACAGGCGAGGATCTGCCCCCTCACCGACGTTCTTGTACCTGGTCCTTCTATGGAGAATATAAATACCTGGTCCAATCTTGCAACTCTTCACGCCAAGGGCCATGGGCATGGAGTCACAACAGCCTGGTTTCTTTCTGAGTTCCTTTTTATGCTTGTGACCACTAGCATTCGATCATTACTCATTTCCATGCACACACCAACGTCGTTCAAGTGGCAATGCCTCTGGCATTCTGGCTTTCCTTTTGGGTGCTTTTGCATCATTACTGGCAGGACATTTTAAACCTTATCTTCCATCTCCCTGATATAACTGACCTTCCATTGTTTCCAGCCATTTCCACCCTCCTTGTTAAGTTGGGCGCTGCATTGATACCATCTACCAATGTATGTGAAGTCTTTAGTCTTCCTTCTGTTGTTTGTTTGGTCAGTCTCCAACTTTGTGAGAAGCTCCAAGATAGCTTTAAAGGAATTTCTCCATAGTAGCATGGCCCCATTGTCAGCTACTAACCCTCATATCGCCCTCAAGTAGGGGATTTTGGTGTTCCCTCCCAAGACGTTGCAAACCAGGTCCTTGATGCCCTTGCCAAGATGCAAATGCGAACTTCATTTGCATTAAACAATGGCGCTTCCCCACTTAATGTTCAGCTGGGAGTTGCCCTTTTGGATGCAGTTGAAGGAAAAGCTCATCAGTGGGTGCATGGCCTTCTGCGTTCTGCTATTTGGGCTGGAGACCTCACCTCTTTTGTTGCAGCAGTATCAGCAGCTTTGAAACCCCCTGTACTTGTTCCAAGCGTTTGTTCCAGCTACTCTCCATGATCGCCAATGCCCCTAGCATGGTTTCTTTAGTCACAGCCTACCGTGAGCAAGCCCCAGCGCTTGATTTTCCTGGCGATGTACTCCAAGCAATTTTCCAAACTGCATTAATTCTGCCTCCACTCATCACGTTGTTTGGTCCACCTCTATGGGAACAGTGGATCAAGATTGCAAGGCAGCGGCTTCCATTGATGTCTCTCTCCACCACACTCCCCGCCCTCATGTTAGAAACCTTCATGATTTTTACTTACCAACATAGTCTTTGGTCCTGAACCTGAAGTAATTAGTATTAGTATTGGTTCCAGGGCCTGATGCTGCCCTTGCGTCTAAGCTGGTTTGTTCTGATTTACTTGTCTGTAAGGAAACGGAAGTCCAGCATGAAGAAGATGAGATCCAACCCCTTGTTAGCCCCAATTTTGCTCCCTTAAAAGCCTGCTCTTCCCATTATTTGGTTGCAATCTCTTCGGTGTCAGCAGAAATGTCCATATCTGCCAATAAACAGAATTCCGCCTAATTTATATTGCCAATGTAAATTAGTATTGAAGCAGACCAGGTGTCCTTTGAGGCCTTGGTTGACACTGGAGCAGCGGGTAACTTCATGTCTCTGGAGTTGGCCCAGCAGCTTAATCTAGACTTGGACTTGGGTCCTGCGGTGATGGTCGCCTCATTGGCCTTCAAGCCATTGTATAAAGTATGGCGACCAGTATTCTTCTTGGCTCACTAGTTTAATTTTCGTGATTGCTTCTCAGAGATTCCTAACCTCATTTTTACGGTTATTTTGGGTGTGGGTTGGTGGCGTCAGTAGCATGTGATGATTCACCTTGAATCTAATATTCTGTCATTCTTCAATGGTCAGGTGGATGGCGAGTTTCCCTTATTTGATACTCTTACTAAAACTCAAGGCTGTGGATTGGTTATATTTCTCATTTATCCCATGGGTCTTCTGCCAGATTTTCCTGAGGCGTTAAGTAAAATCAAAGTATATTTGATTATGATAAGGTGGACCGCCTTCGCCCACATACAGAATTCAACTTGGGTTTTGGACAACGGTGGAGGTAGTGAACATAAACTGCCCACTGTACTTGCATACCGCGGAGGATGAGGCTGCTATAAATGCATGGTAGATGACATGCTCAAGAAGAGTTAGTTGTTCAAGGAGACATCCCATTTTCTTCTCCCATTGTCTTTTCTAAGAAGGAAGATGATTTCTTTCGTCCCTGCATGAATTACAGCCACCTTAATAATATTACAGTCCATTATCCCTACCCACTGCCTTTAAACAGACAATTAGCCAAGCAATTTCCAAGTTTCGCGGGTTCTCAAAACTCAATCTAGTTAATGCCTTTGACCAGATTTGTGTGATAGAAGATCATGAATGGCTTACCACTATCCGGACAAGATGAGTCATATTATAATTTCAAGCTTTCCTTTCAGGCTGAATAATGTGCTCGCACAAATAAAAGGATGATCAATAGTGTGCTGGGTGATCTTTGGTTCACCTTCTCGGTCACATATATCAATGATATCTTGTTACACTCTCCTAATCCTGAACAACATGAAAAGGAATTGGAGGGAGTAGTGGCTATCTGCATTTGGTGGGCCTATTTGTCAAGCATTCAAAATGTGAGTTTTACCAGGGAAGTCATCCTCTTGGACAATATCATCTTAAAAGATGGGTATGATATTCTGCCCAGCAAGCTAGATGCCATCCGCAAATGGCCAACTCCAATAAACCAAAAATAAATTGAGAAGCTTCTTGAGCACTATTACCATCCTAAAGAAGTTCTCC
The DNA here is from genome assembly GCA_022478985.1 of Massospora cicadina. NCBI lineage: Eukaryota > Fungi > Entomophthoromycota > Entomophthoromycetes > Entomophthorales > Entomophthoraceae > Massospora > Massospora cicadina. The sequence goes on from JAKSZP010019200.1 coordinate 10,254, forward strand.
CCCACACTATCCCAGTGAGCCACCCCACTCCACCCACTTACAGGAAAGAACGTCCCCTTTTGTTGGATGCCCAAGTGCCAGCAGGCATTTGATTCACTTAAGAAGGTGTTTTTGTCACCCCCCATACTTAAGCACATGGACCCCTCCAAACCCTATGTCTTAGAATGCGATGCATCATCCGCTGCTTTTGAGGCTGTCTTGCTCCAGGATCACAATTGGTTGGAACACCCAGTCGCTTACTTTTCCTGCAAGTTCCCTTACATTGAACAATTCTGGGCCATCTACAATAAGGAAATGGAAGCCATGTCGTGGGCCTTGACCCTCTGGCAGTATCTCTTGAAGGGCGCTCAGCATGAGTTAGCTGTCATATGGATCATCAAACTCTTCTTTTTTAGCACTAGTGGTACCCAACCCAAAAGGGGGACCGCCACGCATCTTCAATTACGAATGAGCCAAATAAAGGGATTATTAGAAATAAAAAATTCTTAATATAGCCCCTAAGTTATCAGCCTAGGAAGCCATATCAGAAGGTGAGGAAGCTTTAAAGATAAAAAAATTCTGGCTCCCGCTTTAGCGGTGGACCATGGCGGACAGCATAGGGGTTGGGGCATCAATCATCAAGATCTTCTTTATTTCCACAAACTACAGAAGTTAGCACATTGGCAAGGCCAAACCTACTGAAATTTATGCAGTTTTAAATTCAAATATGAGTTTATAAAAGTAGCGCTAAGTATTCTTCCCAACTTTCTAAGTTGCAACCCCACACATTGCCCACCTAACTCAGATGAGGCGTATCTCATCACAGTCATTCCCCCAACCCAAATATTGTCCATTGTACCTCCCTTGGTTTTGGCAGCAGACTTAGCTCTGGATGCGCCCCCTGATTTCGCAGGTCTTAGCAACACAAACGGCCTGTGTGGAAAGAGTGAACCTTATGGAGATGCTGTCCCTCCTAGCTTAAGCACTCCTTGTATTCTTTGGCTGAGGGGCTCATTCACTTTTGGTCGTGGGTTTGGGTCCTTCCTCTCCTCCAAGCTGAAGTGATTCAGGATCATCAAGATCCTCACGCAGGTGGACATCCAGGAAATAAGAAGTTTATTGACTTGTGTGACGAATGGGTCCTTCCACATTGCCACAAAACAGTTGGGCAAGAGGGCCCAGGTGAGGGCCCACAAACATGAGGGGGCTGCTGTAGTTAGGTCCTTCGTTTGTTGGCTTGATGAGCGGTTGAGGTATCCTTGGAACACAGTGAGGATGATGTTCACACGAAGAAGACAGTCTGTCCCCCAGATAGAGCATATAGGGAGTGACTGCTCTGTTGAAATTTGTGGAATGAACCATTTTCTTCACTCAAAATTCCAGGTTTTCCTCCAAAAACTGAATAAATGATTTCAAAATTAATAATTATTTTCGATTTTTGGGGTTTTATTTATATGTATTAGAATTTGAAGCTGTTCTAAACACCTTTTCTTGGTTGTTTTTATATTATGAATTGGGGGATATGGGGAAATTTGTTCCCATGGAGTCTGCAGGCGGTGGGCTATACAGGCCTATTTTGAGAATTTCAGCCTCTGATATTCCCATCCAGGCCCGTTCTAGACTGTTCGTTGGGTACCTGTGGCGTTATAAAAACTTTTCTGCATATATTTTTATTTGTTGGGGACGAATCAGAGCTTGGCATTCTCATGTTGACCTTATTACAAAAATTTCCATTTTTGTGATAATTTGGTCTGGCAGCCCCTGATTTGCTGGGCTGCCCTTCGCCATGGTTCTTGATGCTTCTGCTTTTGGCATAAATCAGCTTGGCAGCCCCTGATTCGCTGGGCTGCCCTTTGCCATTGTCGTTTGCATTGTTTCATTCATCAGACTTCAGGTTGGCAGCCTTTGATTGGCCCAGTCACCATTTATGTCAACCCTTGCCACCTTTTCTCTGAGGTTTAGTAGATTTTTCAGCATCTGATTTGTCAGAATGCCATTTATGAGGTCATTGACCTCAAATCCTATGCTTTTATTAATGTTATCCACATTACTATGAGCCCCAATCCCCGCCTTGGGGGTCAGGGATATGTGGTGGTCAGGTAGTGCCTTGACCATCACATCACTGCCCTCAGAGGAGAGCCCCTGCGCCCCCAATATTCCTCCACCTTCTGGGGACAGTTGGCGCAATTGGCAGCTGTTTTCCAGGAGGATTCTACTATCAGGTAGCTGAATAATTTTATCAAGTACCATCGCTTTTTGCGAGTGATCTTAGTATCCATAATCTCCTCCACCTCATACGCCGCCTCCCATGGGTTGTCTGAATAGACTGGCTCCAGCTTTGCTGGTATGGGTCCTTCATATTTCTTGAGCTTCAAAAGGTGCAAAACTGGGTGCACACGCAATCCTTCTGGGAAATCTAATTTTTACGCCACCTCATTCACCTGCCAAAGGACCTTATAGGGTCCTAGGTTGATGGGTCCTAACTTCCTACACTGTCCTGGGGGTGTTTAGTGTTTGGCATTTATCAAGACATAATCTCCATCTTTGAGGGGCGGAGCCCAAAAGCAATGCGCATCCACCTTCCTTTTCTGGGACTCCGCCGCCCTCTCCAGGTTGGCTCTCAATGTCTTAAAATTTTCCCTCATTCTGGTCACTAAACCATCTGCCATGGGGTTTATTCCCCCAGCGTGTCCCTCCATCGTCCATGGGTGATACCCATGGTTTGCAAAAAAGGGCGACATTCCGGTTGATGATGTTCCAGGTTGTTGTATGAAAACTTTACAATTCTCAACCACTTGATCCAATGATCATATCGCATGGTGAGGTAGCACCATAGGTACTGTTCTAGGGTCTGATTGACCCTCTCCATCTGGCTATCCAATTGGGGGTGGTAAGCGGAGGAATGGCATAGTTTTATTATAAGACTTTCCAGGAGGTGATCTCAGAACCTGGAGATGAACTGCGGGCCCCTGTCTGAGATGATCTCATCTGGGAGTCCATGTCGGGCAAAGACCTCCCTCATGAAGATTTCAGCCATGTCCTTTGCTGTGACCTTAGAGTTGCATGGGAAGAACTCAGCATATTTCATTAGTCGGTCCACCACCACCATGACTGCATTGTAGCCCTCTTATTTTGGGAGCCTGGTGATGAAATCCACACTCAGGGAGGTCCACAGCATTTGGGCAATCTGCAGTGGTTTTAATTTTCCCTGCAAGTTTGCTTTGAGATGGCTTTGATCAGGTGCAGGTAAGGCAGCACATGGTATACCCTCTTAAAGCTCCTGCTAGGCCCAGCTAGGAGTAGTTCAGGCGTATCAGCTCAATTTTTTTCCCACACCAGGGTGTCCCGCCAGGGGATGGTCATGACATAACTCCATTACTTCGGTTTGAAGCTTGAGCACCAGGAACCATAGGTGGTCATGGTGCAGGATGAGGCCCCCCTCCTTACTGTAATTCTTGTAGCCTTCGCTGGGGTCCCCTCCCTCTATCTCTCTCCTGACCTTGTCCCCAAATATGGTGCGTCATTGAGATGTCCAGATTCTCTCTGTTAAGTCGGCGCGTTCTTCCCGTATCAATGCAAACACCTGGGGCTGGAGCATTGTGGCTGTGTTGAACTCATCCAGCTCCTCCTTCGCAAAGGTCATTTTCAGGTCCCAGCTGAGTAGGTCTGGGAGTAAGTTGCTCTCTCCAGGCTTATATTTTATCTTAACATATTGAGACAGCTCTAGGTGCCACTGGGCTTGTCTTTGTTTCATCCTATGGGGCTCTTATGGAACTCCAAGGCCCTGTGGTCAGTCCAGATATTGAACGGGTGGCGCACATACAACAGATAATGCTGCCACTCATCTAGTGCTGCAACGATCGCCAGGAGTTCCTTGTCGTAGATGGGGTAGTTTGTCTCCGCCGGTAGCATCTTCCTGCTGATGTAGCATACTGGGTGCTCCAAACCATCCTCCCCTGTCTGCAAAAGGACTGCCCCAATGGCGACATTTGACGCATCTGTCTCCACAATGAATGGACTATCAACATCTGGGTGCGCTAGGACTTGCGTGGCGAGAAGAGCCTCCTTGATGTCCTGGAACACCCTCTCTTCCTCCTCTCCCCATTGAAAAGGTACTTGCCCAGTCAACTGGGTAAGTGGGGCAGCTGTTTCTGAAAAGTCCTTGGTGAATCTCCTTAGTAAATTCACCACCCCAAGAAACTGCGCACAACTGTCATATCCGTTGGCGCTTCCCATTCCTTCACTGCCATCAGCTTGTCTGGTAAGATGGCTGTTCCCTTCTAAAATGCAATATTTGCATAGGAAAGATACTGAGCCCTTGTAGAACTCGCATTTGGAGGACTTCAGTCACAGGTTAGCCTTGTCCAGTGCCTTGAGGACCTTCTCGACTTCCTCCATTTGCATCTCACAAGACTTGGAGAACACCCGGATGTTATCCATGTATGCGACACAGCATTTCCCAATCAAGTCGCCCAGGGTATGGTCAAAGGTCCTTTAAAAACGGCTGGGGCGTTCTTAAGCCCAAACGGCATGACCTTGTAATCATATACCCCTAGGTGGCACTTGAAGGCTGTGTACTGTTGGTGGTGGGTACAACTAGCACTTGGTTGAAGGCGTCGACCAGGTCCAAATTTGAGAACACCTGACTCCCAGAGATCATCTGAAAGATGCTCGCCATCAGCGGAATAAGATAGGGGTCCGAATCAGTTATGGCATTCAAATGGTGGTAGTCAATACAGGGGCGGAGCTCGCCATTAGCCTTGGGGACCAGGAGGATGGGTGACACCACTGGAGATTTTGGGGGCAAAATCATCACTCGCTCCAACATATCCTTCACATACTGATCTAGGGCTTCCTTCTCTCTGGGGTTCAGGGGGTACACTGGGATTCCTTTTGGGAGCTCAGCATCCCCTTTGAACTTGAACGAGAATACAAAGGGGCCGTGGAGCGCAGGTGGCGGAAACGCTCCTCTGGAACAGGTGTTTGTAGTCTATGAATTCTTCTGGTATCTTCTCTCTCTCCTTCCCTAGGTGCACAGAGTTCACACCAGGCCTTCTCCTACCCGAGGTAAAGAATTCTAACGTTATAGGCTCTTGATCCTTGGGATGAAGCATCACCTGGCCCTCTTCCAGATCAAAATGTGGGGAGTACTTGTGCCACCATCTCATGCCCAGAACGATGGGGTGGGGCAGGTTCAGGATAGCGCAAAAGTATTCCTAGGAGTGGTGGAGTCCCTGTTGAAGCTTGATCCTAGGCTCAATTTCCCAACATTCTGATGACTTGGAGGTGTCCTCAAGAGTCATGATACCTTTTTCTTGCATTTGTACTTCCAATTTCTTGGCCAACTCCTGGCCCAGGTAGTTTTCTTCAGCTCCAGTTCCACTAACGCCCACAGTTTTTCTAACTTGACCTATTTCCCTTTCTTCTTTTGTTTCAAAGTAAGCGGAATAAGCAGGTAGGAGGAACAGTCTCATTTATTGAGCAAAGAAATGCAAGCGGGTTTAAGGCGAAGGTTGTAGGTGGGGCTGTATAAACCGCTGGGAGTAGTGGGTGCAGGAGATGCAGGGCGTGGGGCATTTTCACCGGAGCCCCCTGCTCTTGTTGCCCCATATGGCTTAAGATGGGCTCTGACTCCATGCATCATCCGCGGAATCTACTGTGGTTCCCAGGCACAGGGTTCCTGGCTTGGTACAAGGCTATCTGGCTCTCTACCTGAGAATCAACAGTGACCTCTTCTTTAAGGTTGCTCCAGGCGAATAGCGTCTATAGCTGTGAGGATGTCCAGGCAAAGGTTCTGTCTAAACATCCATGAAAGCTGGGAAGGAGACACTTTTGCAGCTTTGGCTAGGGGCTGGAACAGCCAAGCGTACTCCTTAACAGCCATTCTCCCTTGGATGAGGGCCAAGAGCGCTGACCAGGAGGCATCCTGAGAGTCATTTGGGGTGGCAGCTCTTTCCACCAAGTGAAGACAGTCCTCAAGAGAGGCTGGAAGGGCCAGCTGCGTTTCCAGGAATCAGTGAGCCAGATGGACAGATTCTTCAGCAGGTCTGCTATCGCCTGGGCGATCTGGAGGGAAGCAGCCATTGTACCCCCAGTGGATGCTGTGAGACAGGCCTGTAATCTAACGTGAGAGAAGGTTCCGTGCATTACACTCAACTCCTCCGGGGTCAGTGCTTGTCTAAACTCAGATGTGGCATCAATGTGTTGGACAAAAGCAACGAAATTACCTTGGTACAGGAGGAGGTGAGTGGCTTCCCTCAGCACGAACAGGATGGAAAAGATAATCATCAGGAAAGTGTTAGTGTGCTCATACTAAGTGGGTAGGGCTTCCTTGTATGGTTTCCTCATCCCATTCCATAAAAGGGAGATGAGACTAAAAGAACTTCGTCTAATGTGATGAACGGGGTCCTTCCACATTGCCACAAAACAGTTGGGCAAGTGGGTCCAGGTGAGGGCCCACAAACATGAGAGGGCTGCTGTGTTTAGGTACTTCATTTGTTGGCTTGATGAGCGGTTGAGGTATCCTTGAAACACAGTGAGGATGATGCTCACACGAAGAAGACAGTCTGTCCCCCAGAGAGAGCATACAGGGAGTGACTGCTCTTTCGAAATCTGTGGAATGGACCATTTTCTTCACTCAAAATCCCAGGTTTTCCTCCAAAAACTGAATTGATGATTTCAAAGTTTAAAAATTATTTTCGATTTTTGGGGTTTTATTTATATGTATTAGAAGATGAAGTTGTTCTAAACACCTTTGCTTGGTTGTTTTTATATTATGAAATGGGGGATATGGGGAAATTTGTTCCTGCAGAGTCCGTGGGTGACAGGCTATTAGTGGGCCTATTTTGAAAATCTTGGCCTCCAACATTCCCATCTAGGACCATTCTAGACCATTCGTTGGGTGCCTGTGGCGTTATTGAAACTTTTCCGCATATATTTTTGTTCATCAGGGACGAATCAGAGCTTGGCATTCGCATGTTGACCTTATCATAAAAATTTCCATTTTTGTGATAATTTGGCCTGGCAGCCCCTGATTCGCTGGGCTGCCCTTCACTGTGAATCGCTATATTCTCATCTAGCGGTGGATTTAGTTTGGCAGCTCCTGATTCACTGAGCTGTCCGATGCCATAGTTATCAACATTTCCACTTTTGGTATAATTCAGCTTGACAGCCCCTGATTTGCTGGGTTTCCCTTTGCCATTGTCATTCATATTATTTTGTTCATCAGACTTTGGGTTGGTGGCCTTTGTTTGGCCCAGTCACCATTTACGCCAACCCTTGCCACATTTGCTCTGAGGTTTATTAGATTTGTCAGCATCTGATTCATCAGAATTCCATTTATGAGGGTCATTGTGTTTCAAACCCTACACTTTTATTAATGTTATTCATGTTACTATAAGCCACAATCCCCACATTAGGGGGGGTCAGGGCTATGTGGCGGTCAGGAAGCGCCTTGACCATCACAATTTAGTCAAGTGAACCTATAATTAAGCAGGATTGTCAAAGGATGTCTCAGTTTGGATCACAGACTGTGTAACTTGCTCATGGGCCAAGTAAGACCAGTCTGGCAGGAATGGTCTCTTACATCCCCTACAGCAGGCAGAGGGGCCATGGACATTGGTGTCCATGGATTTTATTGTTGAGTTTCCCAATCTCAATGGGTTTAAAGCGGTTATGGTGGTCATAAATCGCTTCACTAAATTTTCCCTGTTGTTTTCCGCTTGGCATAACTTTCTAAGAAAAATTACATGAATTTATAAAACAAATCAAATTTGCCTGTTGTAGTTTCACTCCAATGTCCTCAGATTCTCCTCCAGCTGCTCCAGTGTGGGGCAGTGTCAAAACTCCCCCGCCATTTTCCTTCTGGCAGGAAAACGCGCTAGGACTGGTTCACCCAGTCAATCCAAACCTATGGGACGATTTGTTCCACCCAAGAACCTAGACGCCCACCTTGCTTGTACCCAAGTGGTACCTCGCTGCCCCCTAGTGCTCCCCGGAGCAACATGCACTATGGCCTAAGGGTCAAATATGGGAAACTATTCCCATACCACAACCAAGCCATTATTGAAATGGCACAGGCGGTGATGATACCCGCCAGTTTTATTGATTTCCACCCCTACAAGGGTATTTTGACTTTGGCTTCACCTGCAAAACCGATGCTGCCACTGCAGCAACTGTGCCCCTGGTATTCCAGGGCACCACTCTCCCCAAAACTTGGACTCAGCTCCCAGTGGACACCACCTCGGTGGTTCAGTTTTCTGGCTTTCCCACCCACCTCCCCCTGAAGTGCTCCACCAGGAGCTGATGGACGGTTTGGCAGACTATGGCTCCAACCCCATCTTACAATTTGTGGTCCCAAATGGGGCCACATGACTCGCTGGTCCTTGGGCATATGCCACAATCAGCCCTGAATTTAAAAAATTGTGGTGTCAATTTTGCCATGCACCGTTATTCCCTCAGTGCCCAACCATCTATTTTGGGCCTGCGTTGAGGTCGGGCAGATGATCTGTCTTTCATGTTTCAAGTTAGACCACTCAAAACGCAAGTGCTTCTCCTCAACCCCCAGCAGATCAGATGACTAATCCGCTGACCTCCAATCTGCTGCCCACCCTGTACAATTTCTGGCATGGGGCACAATCCTATCTCCCCCCACCCCCAAAGCCTGTTTCTGCAGCTGCACCTGCAGCCACCAATCAGCCTTTTCCTCACCCCAATGCCATAAATAATTCCTCCAATCAAGCATTGGATTAGATCCCAGTTTGATCCCATGATTCCTCAAATGATTCAGCCAAACCTCAACAGTATGCTGATTCCCCAATCCAATTAAACCAAAACCCATGAGAATTATCGGCTCAAATTGATGAATCAGGTAAGCTCATTGAAGAATCATCTCTGCAAATTGAGCGTTTCATTAATGCATAATGGGATGCCAGATACCCCCTTGACTTTATACCCCACAGCAAAATGACAAATCATTTTGCAGTGATCACCAGCTTGCAGTTGAAGAAGCTGCAACACCAGATTGTCATCCCCTGCGTAAAGTTGTCGCTAAATCATTAGCAATGCTCTCAGGAGGAATTCCACCTCTTGTTATCCCTGCAACCTTAACTCCAAAAAGTAAAATCATGGTGAACCAGCTATACAAAAATGCAAATGATGCTATCCAGAACGTGGCAACTATAGCACGGAATCCAAAAGCAAAAATAACTTGAATCAACATTGCCATGTTCGTTAAGCTCCCAGAAGCTTACATTAAAGCTGAAAAAGCTTTAACTGAAGATCTCAGTGCCATTTATCTATCTGGCACTTTCCATAAAATTCCAATTATCAGTGATATTGAACCCCATGCCGCAAATGCCCCAACGCCATTAATGTCAGCCTTGACACACACTCTAATTTGGGAGGAAGAAGCTGCTTCCAAAGAGGATGCTGAAGATGAGCCCCCTGACCCCCCTTCCCTTCCGCCATGGAGGGATAAGCGGTTTCCGCTGCCCACCTGGTTGGTTGTTTTTTGATTCGTTTCATTTAATCTTCTCATTAGGGAGTTTTGTTTGAACCAAGTAGTTATGTTAGTTTTAGTTAGTTTTAGTTTCGGTAATGTCCGTCCCCTGGTAGGCTTGCCTCAAATAAATATAAATGTTCCCTGTTTACCCCATTCTCCTCTGCTTTACTTAAGGAAACTGACCGTCTCTTTGTTCATCATGTGTTCTCTATGTTTTGCCTCCCTCAGGAGATTATCAGCAATAGTGGGCCCCAGTTCATGGCAGGATTCTGGAAAGAAATGTTGGTGATCTTGAAGATTATGCCCTTCCGCTTCACTGCGTATTATTTAAAGTTAGATGGTCAAGCTGAATGGGTCAATCAGATCCTGGAAAAGTACCTGCAGTCCTACGCTGCAGCCGCATAATGTACCTGGGCTGATAACCTTCCTCTCGCTAAATTTTTTATAATAATAGAACACATTCCCCAATAGTTTTAACCTAGATGAAGCAACCTTGAGGTCCAACCCTAATTTTAGGGGTCTGTGCCTTCACCCAAAGGTACCAGCTGCCGCTGACCACGCTCAGCACATATGGGCCACACAGTCCTTGGTTTGGTAGCAATTGACTAATGCCATAAGTGACTATAAATGGTTTACAGACTGGAAGCAGCCCCCAGCTCATGATATAGGTGGATAAATACATTACTCTTGACACGCACCACTTGCAGATGCACGTCCCATCATGAAAGTTTGCAAGTGAATGCTTAGGACTCCTTTTGGTGGAAGAAGACTTAGAAAATGGCGCCTTCCATTGAAAATTACCACCTCACTGGAATCAACTTCCAATCTTCCATGTCTCTCAGCTGTCCTCATTTAAGGGGAAAATCTTGATGGAGCCAGAGCCCATTGTGATTGAGGTCTCGAAGGAAGCTTAAGTAGAAAGCATCCTGGCTTCCCGACATTCCTGCCATTTGGTTCAATAATTAGTTGCGTGAAAAGAATATCAGCCTATGATAATAGCTGGGTTGCTGCGCAGGACTGTTCCAACTGCTTGAAGCTCATTGAGGCTTTCCACACCACCTAATCATATGACACCGTCCTCTCCCAAAAATCAATACTCTAATGGCAATCAAGTTGCCTAAGGCCCATAAAAATGTGGCCTTCACTCAATTCCCTGGTGGTGCTTCACCCTTGATAAAAAGGAAGGGTAATGTAAGTCTGGGGGAGCGCCCCCTTCACTTGGACTGGGTGGCGTTCTCCTTCCCATCAAAAAAGGGTCCAAAAAGGCCAACTGCCCCTATCATTTCACAAGGTGACCTTGCCCACATGGTAGACGAGCGCTGGGTGACAGCTCTCCCTCTTTGGATTCCTCCCCCGGTATCCACACTCGCCTCATCTGAACTTGTCTACCGGATTAAGGAAATCTGCACTGAGATCATCAAATTGAAGTCAAAGGGTCCAAAACCAATGGTAATCAAGCCCGATGATTGAAAAACACATAGTCAAAAAGGGACAAAGATTGAATTATCAACTGTAATTGCCAACAGTTTCAATTCAGCCAGCAGTGCAATCGCCAATGCTAACCCCCTCTCAAAAAAGTTGGGGATGATCCCCAACGTGTAGATGTATCATCAGAAACCATAAATGACAATTTGAAACTCCTATCTAGCAAATTGGGAGTTGCAGCTAATGTAACTCATTTGACCAAACAAACAGCCTAGAGACTGGGAACAGGCGGGTTGGGCATCCCAAACCTGTTCCCAACAGATTGGGACTGCCCCTACATGGGGTGTCCCTGGGGAATTCCCATTGCTCATTGGGCCAGACGCCATTTCACCAACTGATAGAAATGCAGTTGAGCCTCGGTTCAGGCGTTTGAGGTTAAACTGACAGCAACTCAGCCTGTTGCTAAATCCTTTAATGTCAGTTCTCATTGAAATTATCTGCCCCTTCTTCAAAAAATTCGCTGGGTTAGGTCAAATTTGAGGGACCCAATCCCTGCTTGTATCCACATCAATCAAAAACTATTTAATCAGTTGCATCTCACTGAGAAAGTTTTTGGTCAATTTTCTTCATTTTCCTTTCGATAAATTTCTGCTCCAACTATTAATTTTTACTTTATTGATATCCTTCTTGCCGAAGTCCTGATGGCATTACCCTGGTGGCCTGTCAGCCCCTACACCAGATGGGCATTACCAGTTTTGATGATTACAATAACTCCCACCATCTTCAACTTGATTCAACATGTAAGACACTTATGGAAATTTAACCCTCTCATTGCAACTATCCGCCATCAATATACTTGGATCTTTTGACCTTTCATCCACAATTTCCAAGCAAGGATCCGCCCCCTTGTCTCCTCAGTTGTATTGAACCCACCCACTGGCAGCCCTGTAGAAACTATCCCAGTGGTACAATCCCCTGTATTGAGATCCCCAGTGTCTGGGGTTGTTTCCATCTGGTTCATTTTCAGGTTTCTTTCACAATTGTTCTACACCAATGAGTTATCATTTTCCAATCTGCAGCTCCATACAACGTCATATGAGCGGCAATGCCTCTGGCATTCTGGCTTGCTTTTTGGGTGCTCACGCATCCCAACTGGCAGGCCAATCAAACTTCTTCTGCCGTTTTCATGACACTCTACCTCCGCTATCTCAAACCCAAACGTTCCACCTGAGCCTAATGAAGTATATACAGCGGAAGTCCCCATTATAATGATACAATCCTATATCAGCAGCTGGTTGGGGGAGTAAATGTACTGACACAAGCACAAGCCAAGGACACAGTGGATGAAGGAACTATGGAGCCCTCAAAGCCTTACGCATGTCAAATGTTTGAACAAAGTTCTTCAAACAAACTGGAATCGTCTGCAGATCCGCTTTCCATGAGAGGAGTAGGCGTCATTCTCCTAGTAAATGCTTTTTAAAAGGGTACCCTAAAATTGGTGAGGGTGTTATGAGCTTCCTTGAAAAAGTGGTCCTTTGAATGTCTATGTAGTAAACAGTCAACATTCATCTTACTTGGAGTGTGCCTACTGCAACATTGTTGTAGCAAAAACCCAAGTTCGCACTATAATAGATACAGGCGCTCCAGTTTACATAATTTTTTTAAGTTGGTGGCAAAGTTTACATTAAAACCTGATGTGGAACATTGAATGGTGTATGGGACTGCTGGAGCAGAAAACACGATCTCTGAGGGATCTTACAGTTTACTCTCTTTGCGGTTTGGTCAATGGTTGTTGTAGCTCCAGTGGTAGTTTTACCAAACAGTAATTATGCCTGTTGATTGGAACCGCTTTTATGTGATACTATGGTACTGTCATTGATATGATGGAGGATGCCTTCGAAATTTTAAGACAATGGATCCCAATTTATTTTACCTCAAGTGGAGCGCCAAAGACTCGGTGCACATGGGACATATCAACCTTGCCTATAGTGATGGGGTGATTCTGGTTTGATACCATCAAATTAAAAGCAAGAACCAGGCCCTTCCCCAGCAACTATATGAATATCAAGGGCTCCGCTTAGATCTGCTGGCCCTATATCCATCCCCTCCAGACACCAAGTAATAATAAACACTGAGTTAGAGGTGGAAGTGCCTGCTGGGCTTTAGGGGATGTCATTAGACCCTATGTGCAATTGCATATTGAGCCCCAAGTAACTCCAAGCATTAAACTTCTGGGACATGGGGAGATCAAGGTCTTGTTAGCAAATTTTCAGAACAAACTAATGCAAATCTGCAGCACAAAATAGAGGCATACTTAAATTTGATCCCAGTTGAGGAGGTCCTCCAGGTTCATGAGTTCAGGTCACTAAATAAATTTGGTCTGCCCATCAAACTGCAGCTTGGCATAATGGTGGTGGTACCGTGAGAAATCAAATGGGATTATCAGAAAACTATAAAGATCAGGCTATCGCTTTAATCAAAAATATAAGGAGAACTTTGAAATCGACAATCACAATTTAGGGTGCATGTGGGGAATTGTACAATGACTAGACATGGGTGATCAACCCCCCATCAGATCTCAGCTGATCCGCCAATCTAGAGCATTGGAAGAAGCTGTCACTGAGGAAATTAATAAGTTTCTGGATCAAGGGATGCTTGAATCCTCAAAGAGTCCATGGGCTTCACCCATTCTAATTATCAAAAAGAAGGATGGTACCAACTGGGTAGTGATAGACTACCAGAAGCTCAACAGCATTACAAAAAAGACTCTTATCCCTTGCCACAAATTGACAATGCCTATGATGGTTGTGAGAAGTCATTACTTCTTGGCATTAGGTTTGATATCCAGCTATTGGCAGATTGAGTTACCCATGGCGGAACAGGAGAAATGCTCCATTATCACGTCCAAAGGGCTTTTTCAACTAACCCGTATGCCACAAAGACTGTGTAACGCCCCAGCTACATTCCAACGAGCAATGAACACCATTCTAGTGACTTAAAGCTGTTGTTCATACTTGTGTACCTCATGATAACAATGTCTTTTAACGTACATTTTCTGAGCACCTTACCCATTTGGAGGAGGTATTCTGCCAGTTGGCTAAGCCAACATCAAGATTAAGCACCAAAAATGACACCTTTCAAGGATCGGCTAGAGTACCTCAGTTTTGTGGTAGATGCAACAGGGCTGAGTCCCCAACCAGCCAAGGTGGAGGCTATCCAGAAAATGACTAAGCCAAACAGTAAGCACAATATACAAGTGTTTTGGGGGATGGTCAGCTACTAAGCAGTTTTACCCAACTTCAGTTGTATTTGAGGTCCGCTGTTTGAGTTATTAAAAAAAGGATGCTATGTTCAAATGGACGGAACGCTGATAGTGCTCCATTGATACACTTTGAGCATCGTTAATCAGTGCTCCTGTGTTGCACTACCCTAATTTTGATAAGGAGTTTATTGTCCAGACAGATGATCACTTTCCGCCGTTGTGGCGTTTCTATCCCATAATATGTGATTAAAGGGAGGATTACCCAGTATCATTATGAAGTTGAGCCTGAACTGCCATGAACTTAATCACACCGTGACCAAGCATGAGTGCTTAGCAGTAATATATGCGTATAAGCAATTTAGGGTGTATTTGCTTGAAATGAAGTTTAGAGTCATAACGGATCATACTTTGTTATGCTGTTGCAGAACCTTAAGGAGCCTGAAGGGCGTCTAGCCTGACGGGCTCTCAAACTGCAGGCTTTTGACTTTGAGATTCTCCACCAACTTGGAGCAAAACACCAGAACACCAATTTCTTGTTGAAATTGCCAACCATTGCTGTTATGGTGGATCTCAGTGATGTTATGTATGGCAAAATGATTAGCGGAAAATACTATGATGAACTTTTTCAATTCATCAAGGTAATAGATGTAATAAGGGCTAATACGTTCCAGAAAAATGGTGAATTGTACAAGCAGATAGGGGACACTACCATGAATATCCCAAGGCCTTCCCTCTGACCTAGTATTATTATGAGCGCACACTGATCCATTGGACATGATGGATTATGGAAGACCCTGGAATTGGTGTGACCTTGGTACTATTGGGAGAGCATGAGCTTCAATGTGCTTAAAGCCATTTCCTGCCGCCACCAGTGCCAAGTGTAAAAGCTGTTCTGCCAAATGTTCTCGTACCAGTTAGTGAAACCCTACTTTGCTTGGCATACAGTTTCCCTTGATGTCGTTGGCCCTCTGCCAATGGGAGCTAACTGGTCCAAGAAATCTGGTGGCAACCAACCACTTGACCAGGTATGTTGAAGCATGGGCAATACGGAATTTAGAGGTGGTCACAGTGGCCAAGTTCATAATGGAATGTGTTATCTAGCGACATGGCTGCCCTCAGATCATTCTTTCCAACAATGGAACTAACTTCACTTCACACATCCTTCCAAAGTTAAATGAGCTGATGGGCATCCGCGGGGTTCTGATAACCCCATACCACCCCAAGTCTAATGGGATGTTGAACATGTTAATGGGATCTTGGTGAACATACATCAGAAATTGGTAACAGATTGACTTTCCAATTGGAGTTCCCTCCTTTCCACCACCATCTTTGCCTATAATATTAGCTACCATTACGCCATGGAAAGAGCCTCTTTTAATTAATAAATGAACAACACCCAGCTCTAACAGCATTGCTCTATTCATGCATAGAAGTTACTGGAAGAATGGATCCCCACCATTATTTGACTAAACTTGCAGTTACGTTGATCAAATTGCAAACTGAAGTGTACTCCTTCAGCTTAGCCAAGAAAGTCAAGAATCAGGCTGCTGATCAGGTATGGCATAGCGGGTTAGCCAGTTCAAGGAGAGGGATATGGTTCTATTTCATGGCTAACACAGGTTTGGTCAGAAGCACAGATTGGCCAGCATTTGGATGGCCCATTTGAAGCTATTGAGAAAACAGGTGTCAACGCCTATACTAAAAAGGACCCTACAAGTGGTCAGATCATTAACCAAGTGCACACAAATTTCCTCAGTCCATATAAGCATTAGGACCATTATCATCTAGTCAAGTAGGAGTAATATTAAGATTATGAAATGACTGGACAATAAGCCCAAAATAGCCATGTCAGATTGTTGAAAATCCGCTGACCATGATACTAGTTATGACTATTCAAGCACCTTGAGATGAGGTGATTTTTGGTTATAAAGGGTTATTATTAGATTACCTCCAAATAGGGTGATAAGGTGATGTTGACATTCAATGAATATTGAGCAAGATTGCCTTGAACTAAGGCAATAGAGAATTGAGAATACCATACTCTGCTGGAACTGATGAGATTTGGTGGAACTGAATAGCTAAGCTGAGGAAATAGTATCATCCAAAGTTGCTGAGATATAAGCGAAATGAGATTATTGAAGGAGGTGGATTGTTATTAAAAAAAGAGATAATTGAGCAGCGAGGATCTTATGAATATATTACATTAAAATAAAGAAGTGTTGTCAGGGAAATTGCTTAATATTATTAAATTTATTTATTTAAGTGTCTTTTGAGGACTGGAAATCTCCACATTATCTCTTTTATTGCTCAGTGGGTTCAACCCTGTGCAAAAACCCTTTTGGTGTATATGCAAAGCATTACAAAAATCATAACAAGCTGCTATCTAATTAAGCCACAAAAACTTTAAAAAAGATTCTAAATGAGCCTCACTCCATCTGTGACCTGGCATTGAATTGGTATAAGAAAATCAATAAAGGAATATTTGGCAAAATAAAATAAAAGTGTAACTTTAGTTGGTGGATAGATAATTAAAAAGTATAGTAAATTTATAATTTTTACCAAAATATAAAAGTAAAAGGGAAGCAAATTCTGAGAAATGGGGAATTGGATATCTGGGAGAATTTGGGAAATAAAATAGCTGAATAAAAAACTTTACCTAGAGTAAGCTTTGCTATTTTGGTGGTGTAATTAAGTCTTTCCTCTACACAAGAGCATAATTACTTATATACAACAAATAGGTAGTTTAGGGATAGGGGAAGTGCTATATTAAATAGGGTAGTAGGTACTGGAAATCTCAACAGCAGATACATCCTCTTTAGAGGAAACCCCAATATTAAAATAGCCCTTTAAATAGTGGATGTCAATAAAGCCTGCTGATGTAAAGTTGGAAAGGGCAAGCTCAATAATTGTTTTGTCAGCATATGGGAACAAGTGTTCATTAACTAATGTGGAGGCAGAAGCAAGTGGTAGAGCAAGGGAGGACACTGGGTTGAAAGTGAGTCAGACAAATTTGTGTAAGGTACAATACAAGGTTCTACAATGGAACAAATGTTGACCCAATAAGTTGGGTGTACTGGTAGAGCCAGTCTGGAAGCATCTGCCTACAGGGTTGAAAATGCTAGGAGGGATTTTGCTGCTGCCCCACATGGGAGCATCAGATAGTGGGACTAAAGATATTGGAAGATTGGTGGCACAGCAAGTCAGAGTGGCTAAACTGCCTTTTAAAACTTAAATAAATTCAAATGTGGGATCAAGCTGAAATAAAAACTGACTACCTTAATATTAGATTGTATCAAACCTTCTTATTTTTACATCACCATATACCATTCAAGAATTCAAAGTTAAATTGTAATTTTGCTATTATGTAGTTGGTTAAGTATTTCACATGGAGGTTAATGGTCTTGTTTTTGCAATGAGAAGGAGTACATCAGCAAAATAATTTTGGGAACCACTGCGCTAGAGGATAGTCAGCCCAATTAGGCATATTGCCCTTGATAGCTTCTCAGAACTTGTCAGGCTTAGATTTGTGATGTGCATATCTCACTTCTAGAATACATTCATCTCATAAATTTACTTTGCTTAACTTATAAGACTTTCTATTAGAAAATAATACTTTTGAGTTGTCTAAATAATCTAGTTTCTTATTTCATATTAGATTTTTGCAAATTAGAGATATTGTATATGAATAAGCAGGCTGTTAAGTTAATAAATAAAATCTTTTATATTTAAATGTATATTTGAGGTGGGCCAATCTGGGACAATATCGCACTGATTAAGGGAATTGAAGAAGATAGGAAAGGAGATAAAACCCAGAAGACTTCATGCACAGAACTCTGATAGGCCAGGAACTCCATGGACCACCTTTGCTATTTGCTATCTCAGTTTAAAGCATTGGTGCACAATGCCAACACAGTCAAAATTGTCCCTTACCTAACGTTCATCTACTGGGATCAAACTTGGGAGGCAGTGGTAGAGCCATACTCTACCACTGGGGTATTTTTTATAGAAACTCCATACTTTATTTTAAGATAAATTATAATGGAAAGTAAGAGGGGAGGGCGGAATACAGGCGATTTGGCAAAGGGTAAAAAAGACCAGGAGTTCAGGCCGCTAGAGTTCTAGCACCTCCAACCATTGCTGATCAGCAATTGCCATTGCTAGCCACAGTTCTATCATTGGCGGGCTTACAGGCCATTCAATTCTCAGTTGATTAGTTGCCTCATTGCATATGATGAGCAAACCAGCGTGGAAAGCCAAATGTGCAGCTTTATAACACCCAGGATTAGGCGCAAAAATTTCGAGATCTGACAGAGCTTATTGGAAATAATCCAAATGGTCTTCAATACCAAACCTTTGTGGTAGGGGCGCTTGTTGCTCAAAATCTTGGCAACAAGTGCACATTAAATTACCCATATACAATAATGGTAAATGAAGGCTCATAGTTGGATTGGAGCCATTATCAGGGTTTTTGTGAAGAAAAGATCCTGCGATGGATGTATTCCCATCAATGATTGGTTGCCTGATAGGATGTGTCACATTGTGGACCATTATTTTTTGAACACGGCGCATTCATAGTAATGGTGGGCGATGTCTGCTTCC
>JAKSZP010019201.1:0-28895 GCA_022478985.1 Massospora cicadina
TGGTAGGCCCGAGGGACCACCCCCTTGCACCTAAGGTGCGATGGGGGAAACCTTCACTTTAGGGATGTTGAATATTGGCGGACTCAAGGCCTCCCCATCCCAGGCTAGGAAACTGAGTTTTTTACAACTAAATTTACCCATGGATATCCTGGCCATCCAGGAGACCCACTGTCCATGAGGTTCTGAGGAAACTTGGAAAACAATGCTCCTCCCATCCCTATCCTTTTGGTCAAAGCACTGTGGGGTGCAAATTCAGAAAAATAATTTTTTCAAATTATTGTCATCAGAAACCTTCCTCAATGGCCGAGTCCTCATTGTCACCTTCTTGTGGGCTGACATGGTACATGCAATTGTCAACATTTATTCCCCAAACGGTGCACATGAGCGTTGGGAATTTTTCTCATTGGTCAAATCCCTCCCGCTACCCCCTGATACTTTCCTAGTTGGCGACATGAAATGTTGGCTAAACTCACCAGCAGACGATGGCCTCCCTCACCCCACGCCCCGCAGGGTCACATTGAACTACAAGTTCTAAAGGCCACCCTTGGGTTAATGGATGCACTGCCGCAACATGCCCCGCTGCTCAAAAACATGACTCATCCCCATGTCCACAATGGCCAATTAAGGTCCATGACCTGCATCGACCTTATTCTAATGCTGGCGAAATTCCAACCCCACATCTCTCTCACTTCAAAACAACGAAAATGGAACTCTCTGACCACCAACTGGTCTTGATAACATACCACCTACCTGTCACAGTTGCTAAGGCCCCACATTGGTGAAAAATCTGCCCCCCCCGAGCTCATGTCACCAGGATTTTCCACGTGGGTGGAAGAGGCAACTTTGGCAAAAAAGTTTATTGCACCATTTTGCGCGGACCCCATTTCCACATGGGCAACTTTTAAAGAAGACACCATCTGCCACTCTCGCCATCTCTCCTCCAGACACTCATGAGCCACATCAGCGTTTTTTCATGTGCTTTGGCAGAATTGGCACACTTGGAGTCCAACATTTCAGCTACAGGATACAGCCCTGCATGGGGCCAGAAGTGGGCGGAGGCAGCCGCCCTTTTCAACGCACTCAAAAGCCAACACAAACATCAGGTTTGTATCCAATACAGTGCCACACACATCACTAAAGGCGACAAGTGCACCGCATATTTCTTTAAAAAATTCGCATCACGCCAGAGTGTGGCCTGCACACAGGTGCAAAGATCAGATAATTCTATTGCAGATACACTGGCCAAAGTGGCAATCAAAATGCAAAAATATTACTCCGAGTTGTACCGAGCTGAACCAATTCAGCTGGATGAAGTGGCAGAATTTTACAAACGGGCTCATATCCACACCATTTTCCAATACCCGGAAATAATGAATTTAATTACTCCAAACGAATTATGGACAGCCATTCGCGGTGCGCCAAACTGAAAATGCCCAGGCCCAGATGGCATTCCATATGAGTTCTACAAAAAATATTTCAAACATATATCCCCACTTCTGCTTGCCTCACTTAACCAAAGCCTGTTGGAAACACGCCTCCTACCAGTAGGACATGAGGCCTTTACTGTCACACTCTTCAAGAAAGGGGATAAGCTTGACTTAGCCAACTGGCGCCCCATTTCTCTAACAAACACAGACACCAAAATTTTGACAAAAAATTATGGGTAACTGATTAGGGACTATAGCATCTGCCACCGTCTCCCCAGAACAATTCAGTTTCATCCCCAGAAGGTCAATTTGGGATAACGTGCACTCTGTGGCTAATGTATGTCAGTCCACAGCCTCTGGGGCACTTGTATTCTTGGACCAACAAAAGGCATATTATAGAGTAAACTGGGAATACCTTAGGGCCTGCCTCCAACAGTTCCGCCTACCTCCCCGCTTCATTAACTGGGTGATGATGCTCACAGAATCTGCAACAATGGCAGTGCGCGGCCCAGGTTTCCTAACGGAAGTAGTCCGCCTTCAAAGGGGCCTGCGACAAGGGGACCCCTGAGCCCACTCTTATACAACTTCAGCCTTGACCCACTACTGCGAAATGTGAATGCCCAACTCACTGGGGTCCATGTGCCAGGCCAAGCCCCAGTCAAAATATTGGCGTTTGCAGATGATTGTGTGGTTGGGGTGTCTAATAATCAAGATGCACGCGCGCTTAAAGCTCTCATGCAGGAATATTCACGGGTAAGCAACGTGGCACTGAACGCTTCCAAAACTGAAATCATCCTCCTTGGTCGGTTTCAGAACTGCTGGGCCCCAGCAATTAGTTCACAACCCGGCCCATCTGCTCGCCCACATCCACGCCATACTAACTCAACACACACCGCTCCACTGGTGTCCCCTTTATGCCACGCCCTACCATAGGACCGGTGCGCCATCTGGGCGTGTGGATGGAGGCAGGCGGATACGCGTCAGCAGTAATGGAGTGCTGAATTCTGGACAATGTGACGAAGCGAATCGCCTCTCTCAGAGCCCACCCTACTTCCCTTACTGGCAGGGTTGTTTTAGACAACTCTATGCTCCTATCCAAAGTCTGGTTCGGAGCCCACATCATCCCCTTCTCCCCAAGCTTCTTCAAATCCTTGTATGCCTTGCTGCAAGAATGGCTTTGGTCAGGCCGCCCTCCACCAGTGCGGCTAGAGGTCATGTTTGGCCCTCATCATCATGGTGGCATGGGCCTGCTTGACTTCAAAGCCCATGCTGCCAAGTTCCTGGGCACCTGGATCGTGGCCGTCACCACTCCTACATTCCCATCCCAAAACTGGTCCCGCGCAGCCCGCTCCAACTTTTCCCAAGCCTTGGGCCTCAACAATCCATCAAACCCCCACTCCCTGATGAAATACCTCGCATCACACACATCGGCCACAGGTCCTCACGGGACAAAAACCCACTATAAACGAATCTACTCTCCATGCGGAGCGCAGAGTGGAGAATTCATATTAGCGGACATACAACCCAAAGAGGCCGCCCCTCTCCTCAGTTCACACAAGAGGTACAGGGGCTACCCATCCATGATGGCGTGATCCCCATTCGGCCCCATGTCCTATCCAGGGTGGACTACCTGGACATGATGGACATCCCCTATTCCATTGAGATCCAAAAGACAATCTGGAAATATGTACATCACCCTCTGTTGCAGCCTCAAATCCGCTCCCATGTGTGGCGCTGCCTGAGGCGGGTGTATCATACAGCTGAGCGCTCTAACGCTTTACACTCATCCTGTGTTGTGTGTGGCTGGTATGGAATGCTGTTCCACCGCCTGGAGAAGTGCCCCACCTCTAAAGCGATATGGCGCGAAGTTCAACGTCTGCTGGGCCAGGATTAAACGAATCCCTTCAGTCTGTCAAGAGATATGTTTGCTCTATCAATGGCCTCCTCCCCTTTACCCTCCCTCCATGCTCTGGTGGTTGCAATCGCAATGTGGACCATCCACACGATTGTCTTAGATGCCATCGCAGGCTCCACCCCCACCCTCCCAGAAACTGTCCACAGATTCCAGTCTCATTTGGTGGACCACTTTCAAGCGTGGATGTTTGGATACCTTTCACCGCGTCGCCAACAGCTGGTCTCCTCCTGGTTCCCAGTTTGGTTCATCAAATCGGACCCTTTCTTCCACACGTGTTCAATAGTGGCTACGGCCCCTTCACACGTCCCCTCCCCCTCCCCATAGTGTCGTTCCCGCTGGCAACAAGAGTTAGCATCGCGTCTCTGGGGTGCCTCCCCCAGTACTAAGTTTATCTGTCCTGAGTCATATTTGGAAGTGTCTGTCCCATGGTCGGCCTTCCCCCACAATAAATTTAAATCTAAAACATCTTTTATACTGAAATTTTAGCTATTTTAATTTGGTTTTAAATGTTCTGAAAAACGAATATGTCTACTTTTAATTTATATGATATCCATGGGTGGAGGCAATTGCGTAATATATTTTATAATGTCTGGGTAATTAATATTAAATGATTAGGATGTTTAGTAAGTTTGGTATCATTTTTTTTAGTACTAGATGGTCCCAACCCAAGGGGGGTAAGTTTGGTATCATGAAAAAAGAAATAAGGATCTTTGTTGATCCGCCAATCTTGAGTTATCTATTGATCCATTTTCATACTCTTATTTTAGTATTGAACTTTAGTTTATACAATTTTATTGTATAAAGTGCTTTGAGCATAAGCCATCATCTGCTCAGTTGACTCATGAGGGTGCCAACCCATAGAAATAACATTGATGCTGAATGCGCCTCCTAACATAGATGGTATTTTCTACCCACACAACAATCTACTTATTAAACACATTCACTGACTGACGTACTGACTGACATCTGAAACCTTTGAGTCTGATAAGTTTAATCTATTTGGGTGAGTGGGAGAATATTAGCTAATAATATCAAATCTCAAACTTTCAAGTCTGATAGGTTCAATCTTTTGGGCGAGTGGGCGATTATTTGGAGAATATTATCATATAAATCACCCAATGCTCATCCAAAACTAAAAATCAGTATTGGATTTTAAGTAGATTAAGTAGTTAGAATAATCAGCTTACCAGCCATGAGGGCAACAGCAAAGCTGTTAGTCTGAGTGCCTTGAGAGTAACGCTGGCACAACCTATAGGCTGTCAGTGTGAACTTATAAATAAACCCGAGCAATACCAGGTAACTACACTTGTTAGCTAATAAAAATTGAGTTTTGTCATATAATATATATAAGATATTCTAAGCCTTTTATACATGACTAATTTAATTAGCTATCAAGAAAGAATTGGATTTACAATACTGCTAATGACTCACATTATGTAACAATGAATCTTTAGTTAAACTGATCCATATAAAAACAGTTGTGATAGATAATCTACAGTTTGTATAAAGCCACAGTAAATTTAAAGAATGTTAAGCAGAAAATGGTAAATATTTCAAATATTCCTGATATGAAGTTTCATAACTAAGAAGTAATCCACTTAATCCAATTACACTTTTCAATCTTTTAGTATCAAACTTAAATTAAACTCAGTCAAGTTGATTAGCCTATAAACCTGATCCATTTAATCCATAAACTAATTTCAAGCTGCTTGTACTCTCTGATGCTAGCAGACAAGAAACAGAAAAATGAGAAATCAATGCTAGCCTTATCAAAGGGTTGTGAACTGGAAACTCAGCCTAGTACTGAAAGAATTTAATAATGATTGCCAAATAGCCTTTTGACATGATATATATCCTATGGCTGGGGGTATATTCAAAATCCAGGCAAGTATGAGATCATAGTATGATGAGCTTAAATCATTAGAAATGGCCATTACTCTTATATTATTTGACCAATAAAATCAACAAGATTAATAAAATGAATTATTATATATATTGATTAGTAAATTTACTATAGATTGACCAATAAAATCAACTAGACTTATTAGAAATGATTTATTACAGATAGCAAACAGTAACTTTAAAATAGTTGACCAATAGATTCACCCAGTCAATGCTATGTATATTGACATAATATATATCCTATGGCTGGGGGTATGTTCAAAATCCAGGAAAGTATAAACTCATAGCATGATGAGCTTAAATCATTAGTAATGGCTATCATTTTTGCACAATTTAGCCAATAAAAAACCAGATTTTTAAAAATAAATTATTGTATATATTAATCAGTAAATTCACCATAGATTAACCAATTAAATTTAACTAATTTAATAAAATGATTTATTATAGATGGCAATCAGTCAACTTACCATAGATTGACTAATAAAATCAACCAAATAAATAATATGAGGTGATATAGATAAATATTAGAAAGTTTGTGAAAAAAATTATTTAATAAAATTAGCTGAAGAATAAAAACTAGTAGAATTAAAAACTACCAACCTTATACCTGAAACATTGGATCAATCAAAGCAACTGAACAATTATATATATCATAAAATATTTGTGTTAAGTTTATTTTGAGATAGGGAGGGTACCCCAGTGGTAGAGTATAAATTCAATGACCACTGCCTCATGCGTTTGATCCTGGTAGGTAAACTTTGGGTAGGGGATGATTATAACTGTGTTGGCGTTGCACACCAATGCCCTAAAAAGAGATAATAAATAGCAAGGCAGTCTATGGAATTCCTGGCCTATCATACATGTGCATCGAGGTTTTCTGTTTTATATCCTCCTTTTCCATTAGTTTAAATCCCCTCAATTGATGTGGTATTGTCCCAAGGTCAGCTCACCTTGAATAAAATTTATAAATTAAGGTTTATTTGAAATTTTTAAGTAGTTTGAAAATATAGGTTGAAATAAACATGCATTTAATATTATTTTATTTATAAGATGATCTCCTAAACCACTATACTAAGTGCTACCTAATTTAATCTAAATTAGATTATTTAATCTATCTTCCAGCTATTTTCCTGCTGTCATACACATTTTTGTTAAACAATTTAACTTTTACTTAAGTATCTAACCATATCAGATATTCTTTTAAGAGTTAAATGACAATACACAATAATAGTATCATATCATAACAGAAAATAAGTAAAACGTTATAAAAGTTTTAACAACTCTTAGTCATAAGGCATATATCATGCACTTAAGCTTTTTACCATAAAGTAAAACTTAAAAATCATTTTTTTAGCTTCGCTATTTAACCTAATGTGACTTTGATTTCATCATGTATACTTATGCAATTTAGGTTAGGGACCAAGAAAATAACAAAAATTTTAAAATTTTATAGTAACCCAAAACTCTTAAATTTTATATTGAATATAAAACTTATTTAGGTAGGAGGATCCAATAATTACACAATTAAGATTTTTACAATTTAAGCAGGTAATCATTCAACTACATGAGTTTGGTGATAAACTAATAATTAGAATATCTAACTCAGATGTGTGGCGGCTCCCCCTTTTGGGTTGGGCACCACTAGTGCTAAAAAATAGAATCTATAACTCAAGGTGGATAGAGTAAAATTACAACTATGGCAAGAAAATTAGTTTTTTTAAAAACTTTGGTGATAGGATACTGTGAAATTAAAAACTTGCTATTATTGTTGATAATGATATCTCTACTAATTAAAGCTGATCAACAAATCCCTATAGTTATCTGGGTTTAGCATAGAAACATTAATGCTTAATAACCTACAAATGGTAACTTATCAAATCAGCTCTAGATTAGTAGTACCTAAAATTATGAATTAAATTTATTTTCTCAACCCATCTATAGTATCATAGTAGGTATTTAACTATTTTTTATAAAATTGTAAGGAATTTTAGTCTCTTCCTTGATTTCTTTAGACTATCAATTTATTAGCTTAATAGTTGCTTGAAATTATACACATATCAAAAATATACCAAACACCTGATCTTAATATAAATAAAAATTATTGTATATATGCATGTGGGTATGGGACACATTATCTCATGAACAAATAAACCAAAAATTACCAATTTGGCACAAATACTTTATAAGTTTTGGAAATAGTAATAGGTTATAATACAAAAGATATAACTATTTAATAAAAGGTTTATACAAAAGATTTAAAAATTCTTTTTAAATTTATTGTGGGGAAGGCCAACCATGGGACAGACACTTCCAAATGTGACTCAGGACAGATAAACTTAGTACCGGGGGAGGCACCCCAGAGAAGCAATGCTATCTCTTGTTGCCAGCGAGAACGCCACTTATGAGGAGGGGAGGGAACGTCTGAAGGGGCCATAGCCACTATTGAGCACGTGTGGAGGAAGGGGTCTGATTTGATGAACCAGACTGGGAACCAGGAGGAGACCAGCTGTTGGCGACGCGGTGAAAGGTATCCAAACATCCACGCTTGAAAGTGGTCCACCAAATGAGACTGGAATCTGTGGACAGTTTCTGGGAGGATGAGGGTGGAGCCTGCGATGGCATCTAAGACAATCGTGTGGATGTCCACATTGCGATTGCAACCACCAGAGCATGGAGGAGGGTGGAAGGGAGGAGTCCATTGATAGAGCAAACATATCTCTTGACAGACTGAAGGGATTCGTTTGATCCTGGCCCAGCAGACGTTGAACTTCGCGCCATATCGCTTTAGAGGTGGGGCACTTCTCCAGGCGGTGGAACAGCATTCCATACCAGCCACACACAACACAGGATGAGTGTAAAGCGTTAGAGCGCTCAGCTGTATGATACACCCGCCTCAGGCAGCGCCACACATGGGAGCGGATTTGAGGCTGCAACAGAGGGTGATGTACATATTTCCAGATTGTCTTTTGGATCTCAATGGAATAGGGGATGTCCATCATGTCCAGGTAGTCCACCCTGGATAGGACATGGGGCCGAATGGGGATCACGCCATCATGGATGGGTAGCCCCTGTACCTCTTGTGTGAACTGAGGAGAGGGGCGGCCTCTTTGGGTTGTATGTCCGCTAATATGAATTCTCCACTCTGCGCTCCGCATGGAGAGTAGATTCGTTTATAGTGGGTTTTTGTCCCGTGAGGACCTGTGGCCGATGTGTGTGATGCGAGGTATTTCATCAGGGAGTGGGGGTTTGATGGATTGTTGAGGCCCAAGGCTTGGGAAAAGTTGGAGCGGGCTGCGCGGGACCAGTTTTGGGATGGGAATGTAGGAGTGGTGACGGCCACGATCCAGGTGCCCAGGAACTTGGCAGCATGGGCTTTGAAGTCAAGCAGGCCCATGCCACCATGATGATGAGGGCCAAACATGACCTCTAGCCGCACTGGTGGAGGGCGGCCTGACCAAAGCCATTCTTGCAGCAAGGCATACAAGGATTTGAAGAAGCTTGGGGAGAAGGGGATGATGTGGGAAGAAGCTTTGGATAGGAGCATAGGGTTGTCTAAAACAACCCTGCCAGTAAGGGGGAAGGGGGGGTGGGCTCTGAGAGAGGCTGAGATTCGCTTCGTCACATTGTCCAGAATTCAGCACTCCATTACTGCTGACGCGTATCCGCCTGCCTCCATCCACACGCCCAGATGGCGCACCGGTCCTATGGTAGGGCGTGGCATAAAGGGGACACCAGTGGAGCGGTGTGTGTTGAGTTAGTATGGCGTGGATGTGGGCGAGCAGATGGGCCGGGTTGTGAACTAATTGCTGGGGCCCAGCAGTTCTGAAACCGACCAAGGAGGATGATTTCAGTTTTGGAAGCGTTCAGTGCCACGTTGCTTACCCGTGAATATTCCTGCATGAGAGCTTTAAGCGCGCGTGCATCTTGATTATTAGACACCCCAACCACACAATCATCTGCAAACGCCAATATTTTGACTGGGGCTTGGCCTGGCACATGGACCCCAGTGAGTTGGGCATTCACATTTCGCAGTAGTGGGTCAAGGCTGAAGTTGTATAAGAGTGGGCTCAGGGGTCCCCTTGTCGCAGGCCCCTTTGAAGGCGGACTACTTCCGTTAGGAAACCTGGGCCGCGCACTGCCATTGTTGCAGATTCTGTGAGCATCATCACCCAGTTAATGAAGCGGGGAGGTAGGCGGAACTGTTGGAGGCAGGCTCTAAGGTATTCCCAGTTTACTCTATAATATGCCTTTTGTTGGTCCAAGAATACAAGTGCCCCAGAGGCTGTGGACTGACATACATTAGCCACAGAGTGCACGTTATCCCAAATTGACCTTCTGGGGATGAAACTGAATTGTTCTGGGGAGACGGTGGCAGATGCTATAGTCCCTAATCAGTTACCCATAATTTTTTGTCAAAATTTTGGTGTCTGTGTTTGTTAGAGAAATGGGGCGCCAGTTGGCTAAGTCAAGCTTATCCCCTTTCTTGAAGAGTGTGACAGTAAAGGCCTCATGTCCTACTGGTAGGAGGCGTGTTTCCAACAGGCTTTGGTTAAGTGAGGCAAGCAGAAGTGGGGATATATGTTTGAAATATTTTTTGTAGAACTCATATGGAATGCCATCTGGGCCTGGGCATTTTCAGTTTGGCGCACCGCGAATGGCTGTCCATAATTCGTTTGGAGTAATTAAATTCATTATTTCCGGGTATTGGAAAATGGTGTGGATATGAGCCCGTTTGTAAAATTCTGCCACTTCATCCAGCTGAATTGGTTCAGCTCGGTACAACTCGGAGTAATATTTTTGCATTTTGATTGCCACTTTGGCCAGTGTATCTGCAATAGAATTATCTGATCTTTGCACCTGTGTGCAGGCCACACTCTGGCGTGATGCGAATTTTTTTAAAGAAATATGCGGTGCACTTGTCGCCTTTAGTGATGTGTGTGGCACTGTATTGGATACAAACCTGATGTTTGTGTTGGCTTTTGAGTGCGTTGAAAAGGGCGGCTGCCTCCGCCCACTTCTGGCCCCATGCAGGGCTGTATCCTGTAGCTGAAATGTTGGACTTCAAGTGTGCCAATTCTGCCAAAGCACATGAAAAAACGCTGATGTGGCTCATGAGTGTCTGGAGGAGAGATGGCGAGAGTGGCAGATGGTGTCTTCTTTAAAAGTTGCCCATGTGGAAATGGGGTCCGCGCAAAATGGTGCAATAAACTTTTTTGCCAAAGTTGCCTCTTCCACCCACGTGGAAAATCCTGGTGACATGAGCTCGGGGGGGGCAGATTTTTCACAAATGTGGGGCCTTAGCAACTGTGACAGGTAGGTGGTATGTTATCAAGACCAGTTGGTGGTCAGAGAGTTCCATTTTCGTTGTTTTGAAGTGAGAGATGTGGGGTTGGAATTTCGCCAGCATTAGAATAAGGTCGATGCAGGTCATGGA
The DNA here is from genome assembly GCA_022478985.1 of Massospora cicadina. NCBI lineage: Eukaryota > Fungi > Entomophthoromycota > Entomophthoromycetes > Entomophthorales > Entomophthoraceae > Massospora > Massospora cicadina. Next base: position 10,679 of record JAKSZP010019201.1, read on the forward strand.
CCTTAATTGGCCATTGTGGACATGGGGATGAGTCATGTTTTTGAGCAGCGGGGCATGTTGCGGCAGTGCATCCATTAACCCAAGGGTGGCCTTTAAAACACGTAGTTCTACGTGACCCTGTGGGGCGTGGTGTGAGGGAGGCCACTGGTCCGTTGGTGAGTTTAGCCAACATTTCATGTCGCCAACTAGGAAAGTATCAGGGGGTAGTGGGAGGGATTTGACCAACAAGAAAAATTCCTGACGCTCGTGTGCTCCGTTTGGGGCATAGATTTTTTTGATTGCATGCGCTACATTGGCCCACGAGAAGGTGACAACGAGCACTCAGCCACCTATGAATGTTTCTGAGGATACAAATTTGAAAAAATTATCTTTCTGAATTAGCACCCCACAGTGCTTTGACCAAAAGGATAGGGATGGGAGGAGCATTTTTTCCAAGTTTCCTCGGAACCTCGTGGACATTTGGACTCCTGGATGGCCAGGATATCCACAGGTAAAATTGTGTTGTAAAAATCTTAGTTTCCTAGCCCAGGATGGGGAGTCCTTGAGTCCGGCGTTATTCAACAACCCTAAAGTGAAGGTTTCCCCCATCACACCTTAGGTGTGAGGGGTGGGCCCCCAGGCCCACCAGCCTCTTCTAGGTCCCCACGGGCTTTCACAGCAGTGTGGGTGTTAGCAGTAATGCTATCGGAGTTTTTGTTGATTTTTGCAAAAAGAATCGCGTTGGCTTTGGCCTTCACTTTTTGTTTTCCCAACGTCAGACAATTTTTTGCGGTGCGGATGAGTTTGGTGCACCATTGAGCAGGTCAAAATTTTCTTTTCAGTTGAGATAGGTCCTAAGTCAATTTTGACCAGAGCTTGGGTGCAACAATCAGGTGAGATCGAGTCTCACATCAGATCCTCAGATTGAGTGGCCCACTTGGCATGGGCTTCCCAATCTAATTGGTTGATGGATTCCTGAGTTGCTTCTGTCGCAAAGGTTTCCATGTCTCCTGGCGTTGTGAGTGTGGGATAGCAGTGGTGGTCTTGGACATTTCCTTGGCCGCGGCCCTCTGGGCCTGCTTGGCCTTCTTCCGTTCTTGTGGGGAGATAGGCTTTACCAATAGGTAGCAGCCTTGTGCTCCCCACGGGAAAGCCTCCTTGGTGCTTGGGGTTGGTTCATAGTGCACCTCACCATTGGCCATGGCCACCGAGGGGTGCTCATGGAATGTGACGCCCTCCTTGATGGGGCATGCGTGCACCTTATGGCTGAACACATCACAGTGGGTGCAAATGGGGGGCGCGTTGTCCACGGTCACCCAGAATGGGTGGGTGGTATGCCCTGCAATATCAATAAAAGTGGAGTGCAGGATATGGGTTAGGTCTTTCATGATCTCCTCAGTTGGGGTCAGAACTGTGATGGCTTTGCCAGTGCACAGGTGTGGTATCAGCGTGAAGCGTTGCATTTTGAAAGATTGTTTTTCGCCATATATGGCGAGACCATCTTTCAGGTGTTGTTCCAAAATGTCACATTTTACCGTAGTAGGCAAAAAGTCAAACATGAGGAAAATTTGGTTTGATTTTGTCCATCTGGTGCATTTGGTTTCAATGACCTATTGCTCTTTGGGGAAGTCGACCACTATGTGCACCACTGCAGCCTCGTCTGCTGCTTTTTTGCTTTCAAAACCTAGGTCCACCCAACCGTGTGACATGGAGTGAGGTGCAATGTACACCGCAGTTGGGAAAATTTTGTGTACATCTTCACAAAATTTTTCCCATAAGGCCGTTTTTTGGATGTCCAGATACACGTGGACTCCGAATTCCACCAGCAAAAGTGGTTGGGAGTGTGGCGTGTTGATGTACTGGTTGCATCGTGCTTGCCATGCGAGTATCTCTGGGGAAATCATGACCGCCAGTTTTTAAGATTTTTGTTTATTCCGCCAGATTCTCCGGGGCATTTTTGAACGTTGGAGGCCGCAGGCCTTCCACCTGATCCTCTTACCTTGCTTTCCCAACTTCTCCCTGACATGGGCGCAGACTAATCTCCTCTGTGAGATTATCAAACTAGATTCAGTCTTGAATTGAATAGGTTGCAAAAGTGATTGTAATGAGAAGAGAAGTTGTTATATAAAAGATGTTTTAATTTACCTTTAAATTTCTAATAACTAATTTTATAATGAGAGTACTTTATTTATAATTGAATGGAAACTTAGTTTTCGAATTATTTGAAATTTGTCCATTTTTTTTAAAACTCCATACTTTATTAAAATAGACTTTAAGGGAAAGTAAGAGGGGAGGGCAGAATACAGGCGATTTGGCTGAGGGAATAAAGACTGGGGAATCGGGCCACTAGAGTTCTAGCACCTCTGACCATTGCTGATCAGCGATAGCCATCTCTAGCCATGGTTCAAGCAGTGGCAGGCTTACAGGCTTTACTATTCTAAGATGATTTGTAGCTTCATGCATGCGATGAGCAATCTGGTGGGGAAAGCTAAACGCGTGGCCTTATAACACCCGGGGATTATGCATGAGAATTTTGAGATCTGACTGAGCTGATCAGAGATGACCCGAATGGTCTTCAATACCAAACCTCTGTGATGGGGGCACTCATTGCTCATAGTCTTGGCAACGAGTGCACAGTGAATTACCCATACACAATAATAGTAAATGAAGGCTCATAGTTGGATTGAGGCTAATCTCAGGGTTTTTGTAAAGAACAGGTCCTGCAATGGATGTATACCCAGAGGTGAATGATTGCCTGATAGGATGTATCACATTGTAGACCAGTATTTTCTAAACATGGTGCATTTGTAATAGCAATATGCTATATCTGCTTCCAGTTCAGTGCATATGGGTCATTCTTTGTGCTGGTAATCCAGCCCACTGTGCTTGCCCGATTTGAATGCCTGATTAAGGATCTGCTATTTTACCAACCACTGTTTTACTGTAACCAAGCGGGTGTTCAGGCTCAAAATCAATTCCTTTATTGGGTAGTTGGTGACATGGCCTTTGGTAGTCCAGTCATTAAGGATTTATGGGCGGGTGGGTAGATTGCACCCCATTTTTGGGAGCGGATCTCCATATTCTATCAGCATCAATTTGTACCTAATTCTGATTGACTTGGTTGTATATTTGTTGGCAATTTGGTTACATTCTCCTAGCTTGTTGCAGTAATCATTGCAGTGTTATGTGCTTCAATATCTTTTTGAATTTGGTCAGCTTCTCAGTCCAATTTTTCGATTGACCACCCACCCTGGCACATGGCCCAATTGCAGAGTCACCAGTAGTGTGGGGCACCTTTTCATGAAGTAATCTTTGGGTGGTTCACTATCCATTTGCTTAACGATTGTGGGGAGACTGGCTCTTAGGGTTTTGAGCTCTTGCCCAGTTCACACCTCATGCTAGAGTCGGGCAGCATATGTGTATCTGTGTTAGCTTCAGAAATGACTTCCCCATATGCGCTGAGCATGAGATTCAAAGTCCAGTAGGCCCATGCCTCCTTCATTCTTTAGTTTCAACAGAGCTTCCAGTGGAATTGGTGCTGCCTTTGCCTTGAACCACAGGAAAGTTCGGAGTATTGACCTGATTTTTTTCTCTAGGTTTGGGCTCATCAGCAGCATGTGCACAAAATACCATAGTTTTGAGAAAATAAAGATATTTATTGCCTGCACTTTCTCCTCAAGGCATAGTCTGGCACCCTTCCAGCATGACATTCAGAATGATAAGCTTATTGATACTTCATGTTTGGTCTCCAGTACAGCTGGTCCCTTGTTGTTGAAGAGTATCCTGAGGTATCAGACTGTCTGGGAGCTTATATTTGGTGTTGTGTCAGTTGGTGGGCTAAAGTTTGGGTTGCCAACCCTTATCACTGAGGTTTTGCTAGATTTATTTTTGCATTTGATACAAGCTGGTAAAGGGCTAATAGATCCTCAGCGCCCTGGAGGTCAATCAATGAGCTTATTTCTACAACTGTATCATCCATGAATGCTAGCATTTTCAGTGGCATTTGGTTAGGGTGGACTAAGCCCCAAAGCTTCATGTCCACTGCTGCCAGTAGATTGCTAGCTACAAAGTTGAAGAGTATCGGTGATATGGGGTCTCCTTGGCAGAGACCTTGCCCAACAGAGATTTCGTTGGTTGCGCCATCTGCAACCATAACCTTTGTTACCAGGCCTAAGTATAGCATCATTATCTATGTCTGAAACATGTCAGGGATACCAACTGCCTTCAGTGCCTTATGTAGGAATGATCACGCTACTTGGTCATATGCCTTTTCCATGTCAAGGAACATAAGGTATCCATGTTTGATGCCCCTTATATCCTGAAGTATGCTCTGGACTGAACCTATACTGTCCCATATACTACAGCCTTTAATGAAACCATGTTGGGCCCTATGTAGCATGCGTAGTTCTGTTGCCATCAGCAAATTAGATAGTATATGCATAAGCAGTTTATAATCAGTGTTTGATAGCGCAATTGGGTGCCAGTTATGAAGTTGGCGTTTGAGGCATTTTTTGTACAGGAGTACAATTCAGGTTTCATGTCCTCTCGGAACTTGTTTGCCATGGGTCAAACAGTGGTTAAAGAGGGTTTTGAGCTCCGGCGCTATGTGGTCTCAGAATATGCTGTATATTTCTGCACACATATTGTCAGGGCCTGGTGCTTTCATCCTTGGCAACTCCTTTAGCGCTCTCTTAACTTCATCAATAGAGAATTTGGCGGATAGCTTGGTAATGTCATCCGGCGTACAGCCTCCCAGTGTCAGCTTGGCCAGGTCAATAAGGGTTTTTGTTGCTAATTCGCTCATTTCTCGCTGTCAGAAGAGATTGCCATAAAAAAGCTTGATTTCATGCTTAATCATTTTGGGATCTGTTGATACTTCCCCTTCCGCTGTATCCACTTCCCGTATCCTAGCCTTAGTTTAGACTTCCTTGAGGTGTTTAAGGCCCTCTTTGGTCATTGTCCCCATTAAGCTCTGATATTGGTAAGTTGCATTGGTTTGTCTCTCTGAGTCTTGTTTCATCATTAAAGCTCAATATTTTTTGTGCGTTGTTTGGTACTCACACCACCAGTCCTCATTGTCCCAGTGGGTGAGCCTCAGGCTTTCTAATTTAGACTTCAGTTATTTCACGGCAGCCATTCTCTTGTAGGAAGTCGCTTTTTCAAATTTCATACTATTGTGTTTCATCTTCATTCTGATCTGGGCCCATCTTTCTAGTGGGTCTACTCCGGGAGGTTGTCCAGATGTGCTATTAGCCAATCCAGTCCTGAATTAATAATTTGGCGCCAATCCCCATTCCTCAATGTGGCTGGTGCCAATTGCCACTCGTGTTTCCTCAGGGGTTCATTAAGGTTGATCTCCATCTGGATGATCATATGGTCGATTTTGGCATTTATGCTAACCTCGCTGTTCGATGTCATTGTCCTAAGGTCCAATGATAAGAGGATGTAGTCTAACCGTGATCCTGATAGTGGGGATCCAGTGGCATCATATGTCCACTGAATTAGATTGGCTGAGTCATCATCCTCTTCGTCAATCATTAGGCACATTCCTGATTTAACTAGGTAATCAAGCATCGCGTCAGATTTACTGTTGGGGCATTCTCTCATTGGGTATGTATCCTGACTTGCATTCATCCAGCAGTTCAGATCATCTGCTATTACAGTCGTCACTTCAGATGGCACTTCCGCTAAGAAATCCCAAAAAATACATTTTCATGGAGCTTTGGTGGGGCATAGACTGCTACTGCCGTATGCTCCTACCAGTTTCTCTTTTTGTAGCCATCGCTACTAAGATCCTACCAGAATGAGTTTCTTCTTCAAATTGTAGGTCCATTTTCTTGTCCATTTCAACTATTGCCACGTGGTCCATCCATAGGGCTTGGTAGCCTATCTGGCAGGACCACGGATGGTTTTTTGCATCGTGGTTTGAGCTTGGCACCATTTCTTTTTGGTTACCAGCTTGTGTTTCTGAAATAAAAAAATAGGTCAATATTATTATTAGTTTTTAGATGGTGCATTTTCCTACTCCTCATTTGTATGTTCACCATCCTGAGCATTTGTAGCTGCTATCCTCATTTCCGGCTGCCTGACCCACGTGTATGAGGTTTAGCATTGTCCAGGTTGTTTATTGAGTCATGTACAGAGGTTGGGTTAGTCGTTGGTGGTGGTATTGATGGTTGGCGGGGTATGATATTTGGTTTTTGGGGTCAGTTGGTTGGGACTGGGATTATGTTCCCGGGCATCTTGTGCACTGGGAATTCAGTCGCCATCCCCATCTCCCTGTCAATGGTTAATGGGAAAGGTTTTATGATTAGGTCTGGGTGCCCCCTGTTTTCTTCAGGTGGACTAGCGGATTTGTCTTCATCCATTGGCTGGATTCACCCTTTTTGTTTGATTTATTGGCAGAGCTCAAATTTTAGTCGACACTTGCCCAGCCAATTTTGTCAATCTCAACTTTTCTGCAAATTTTTCTCCAGTCACCTTGGACTCATATACTGATGATTTCCTAATCATTTTTTTATTACCTTACATCTTGTCAGGCTTCGATTTCAACTTATTGGAATCCTGTGGCTGCCTATGCTTGGAAGACTTCTTTGGGTTTGCCTTCTGCCATCTCTCCTCCTCCTGGACCATCCATTCCGCTTGGGTTGGACATTTCTCTGCTGGTCCTGGGCTGGTTCTCTCGTCCATTGCATAAGATTCAGGGTTCAGATCTATAAATGGTTTGTCATCTTCTTTGGGTCATTTTGCCATTTCCCGTTCCCATGCCTCTCTGTGTGCCTGTCTAATTCTTGTCGTTGGCATTTCATATCTGCTACCTCCATTAAGTTTCTCGGGATCCATTCTCTGTCTTTTGGGTGGAGGAAGGTCTTGGTGCCCACCTTGGTAATTCCCCCAATGGGGTCATATTCGTACTCCCAAGTAGTTTTACCTTTATGATGGTGGCATTGAACCATATTGTGGCTGGTCTGATAGCAGAACCAGCACACTTGTTTGACATCCTCCTGTTCAACATATAATACCATTTCAAGGCTGGGGAGGCGGATGAATCTGGGTAGAGCAATCTTATTCAGTTTCATCTAGGGGGCCAGTTCATACAGCATTTTCACTGTCCGAGGGTGAAGAGCACTTCGCAATGTAATCTCCACCAGCTTGGCAGAATTTGTGTACTTCCCCATAGTAAGACAACCCAGTCCAGTTTGCTTCATGTACCCATTCCCATTTGCGGTCAGTGGGGAGGATCTGGAAGGTAACCCACCTTGCCTTTTGGTTGGCATATCTGGTCAGTTCCATTTGCAGATATATTCCCTTGTACTTGATGCTAATTTCGAGGAGTTTCTTACAGTCCAACTCGCCTGGGATTGCTATATCTATATAACCCCATTTGGGGACCCAGTGATGGTCAAAGTCCCCTCCTGCTAGGACTTCATCTAGTTCCTGGTAAATTGACAGAATTAGATTGTGCCCATTCTTCCTCCTCCACTAGTTGTAGGTGGACTCAGATAGCATCTTTAAGGTATGATTTTGGTGCCTGGCAATCTGTAAAGCCCCCATTAATTAATTGATGAATGTAATCAATGTGGCTCCCTGCTTCGTTCCAGGTGTTGTCCTCAGTATGTGCCACCGCTGCACTGTACAATTTTGATTTTGTGCTTGGTTTGGGTACTTTGGTGGGGGTCTTTACTCTCAGAATCCAACTCACTGATTTGTCGAGGCTGAAACCCCAGCTGAGGAATGCTTAAAGTTGGTGACTGTTTATACTATGGCAGTTAATACTTTTAGTTATTTGTGCTCTGATTTCCAGGCTCTGCCACTCTATGGTATCCGCTGCAAGAACCCCAGTCAGTACCATTTGAGAGCAGATTCTGGGCTGCACATTGGGTGGAGGTATTGTTGGAGGACCTCCAGCGTAATTGAGCTACGCTGACACCAGTCCCTTACAGTAACGCTGTTCCAGCCCCCATCTATGAATACTCATGACATGTCCGCCAGAACCCCCACTTCACATCATTGAAATGCTTCTGAGGGGGTGAAGCCTTCGGCGGCGTATGGGGCAGCTATCATCGGTTCTGGGAAGGATTGCTTCCAGTCCTGGATACTTTTGATGCGGATCCCCACTTTGAGCCATTCTCGGCCCAAGTCTGGAGTTGTGACCCCTTTCATCGCTGTTGCTGCCTGTGGCGAGATCTTGTGCTCCATCAACGGTTGGGCTGATTGGGGGGTGAACCCCACCATATCCCAGTCTGCAGCCTCAGCAAATGTTGCAGCGTCACGCCAGATTTCCACTTTGCAATCAGGAATGGGTGGCCTTTGAGGGTTTTGTGAATTGGTTTGGTCATCCCCAGTTCTGCCAATTCATGCACTAGGTCCATATTGGCCCCTGCTCGGACCTAGTATTTTATCTCCATTGGTGTGAATCCATTGGCAGACCAGTTGATGGCCTCTTCCAGTGACCAATCCTGTAAGGGTCCCCATTCCACTGCCTTTTCCTTTGTCCAGCCCGCTTTCATCAGGTCTGATGCGGTGGCAGGTGGAATACAGGTATAAGACCAGTGTAAGGCCTCAGTTGCCTTGAACCCAGCTGCGATCTATGGTATTTCTTCCTCTGAGGAGAAGGTAGTGTTATATCATTCCAGTGCCATGTCCTTTGGAATGGAGTGTCTGGCTCATTTGAGGGCTATAGATGCGTTTGGGAAATGTTTAGTATATAAGGCTAAATTTTTTGGGTTTAGGCCTGAGCTCCTGATAGCTTGGGCGTAATGTGCTATAATGCCTGCCTTGTTGTATTCCATCACATTTAATAGGTCGATGCCAGCCTCCATCCAGGCTTTGCGTCCACCAGTTTTAAATCTTCGCGGATGGCGGCCTCTATCACCTTTTAGTCCATGGGGATTTTCATCCACTCCAGGGCATCTTTGGTTCAAATTTGAGACACCTTAAATTGTAATGCCATATTGATTGAGATTTGGGTGTTGAGCCAGCGTTTGGCTGCTCCAGCGGAAAATTTATGGGCACTCCATATTGCTGCAATGGCTGGCTTGATTCCTTTAGAGACCTACTGAGTCACCGTAGAGTATGAAAACTGGAGAGCCTCCCATTGTTAGACCTTGCGGGTAGACACGCCTTGACGCTCTAACATGTCTGACTGGATTGGTGTAAATTTAACCGGGGCCCTGGCTGTTGACTTGACCACATTTGGGATTTTCGCCCCTTCCAGTAGTACTTTAAGTTTTTTAGCTGATCCCTCTTGAGTGTCTGATCCCTCGGATTTGGTCCCTGATATAGAGTCACCCCCACTTTGGTTGGTCCTTAGTGAATCAGCTTGGTTCAGTGATTGGATATTCAGGATTGGCTGTCGATGCATTATTGAGCTATGGCCCCCTGTCAGAATGCCTTTATCAGGGATTGTACTCGATTGCATATCAGGCATTCCAACCAATAAGTTATTTATGCTACCAAATCGATTTTGGTTGGGGACCATTCGCCCTCCCCCAACTGGGTTATTTTGGGATTGATGTCTGACTTGTTTTTTTTCCTGAATACCCTGAGCTGATTTGGTAAGTTTCTCCATGACATAAGAAAGCTTTTTATTGTTTGATTCTGTTGGTCTGAATCACTTATTTTCGTTATTCAAATCTGAGTCAGTTTCAGATCCTACAAATACCTCATCCAGGTTTTTTGCATTATCAGCAAGGATTTTCTCACCCTCGAGGCCCCAGTCCCCCTGCTGATTGAGGTTCAATAGGGAATATTCCTGACTCCACTGTTCTCAGCATCAGGCCTCTCTCCTGGAAGGTTGCGCTTGTTATCAAGGTGTTAGTGGGCATCGATCCTAGGGGAGTCAACCCTGTCATTCGCGCTAATTGTTTGGGCTCTGTGACCCATCGATATGTTTGTTTGTTTTGTTGTCATTTTGTGCTTCCAGTGCGTTACTTGGTGCATACATGGTGTCATGCTTAGCCCTGTTTTTAGTCATGTCAGGGCTTGAGCTGGTGGGAAGATTGGCGGATGGTTCGTCCATCTCAGTGACCTTGGTATTATTCATATTAAAACTCACAATTGGCGTGAAAAGTCGTCCATTTCTATGTGCTGCACACAGACGGGTGGCTAGATTTCCCTACGCTTGGTTGGTTGGCCTTTGTTCACTGCTCTATAAAATTGCAGTGCAGTATTACAGTTGGTTGCTCTCTCAATTCTTGTTCAATTCACTTTTTGCTATAAAAGTGATATCTGTGAGAGAGAGGATTGTAATTTGTCCATTGTGGACAGTTTTATTCAATAAGTATGTTTGTGTGTATCAATTAAGTTGATTTGACCAAGAGTCTTTGGTTTACAAGGTGGAAAGGTTTGGAATCTACACATTTTGATTATGGATCATAGGCTCAATAATACTATAAAAAGAGACTGATGTTTGAATCTTAAGTTATTCTTAATAGAAGATTTTTTAAATGCACAACAACAGAATTCCAATTTACAAAATCGATAAGCCTAGTCTGTGCATCTCTGGTTTTCTTTTACATCATATGGCTAAGTAAGTCGCATCTTTAACTAAACTAACATCAGGAATTACAAAGCCCATACTTGTTAGTCGTGTAACTCTCAAGATTCAGATGGCAATTTCTTTTGTGGATATCCTTTGACACTGAATAACATCTTCAATTATAAAAACCATGCTGCATGCGCATTTTTAGGATTCTTCTACTTCTTTCTTTTTCATATTAACACTTATCTCAATTTTTCAATAGCATTGAACCTTCATAAGAAATATTTATGTGAAATTATTCCAAGTGACAGGTTTACTTACTCATTATATATCATTCCTTTTATAGCTACTCTAATTGTTGACTTGATTCCATTTGGTAAGAGAAAACCTACTAGTCTAATTTTTATAGCATATGATGCTTATGGTGCTGGACTTACTATGTTTTGCTTTTTAAAGGCAAGAGGAGATTTATATGAGGCTATGAAGGTGCTAGTTCTCTATATCACCAGCTACCCTTTATTATATATTGTCTCTATGTACCATTAGCTATAATGTTGAAACAACACCGTACTGAGCCTGATGAAGTTCCTATTAATCCTGAATCTCAGCTTATCATTGGTGCTCAGGATGCTCTCTCATGGACACTTGTGCTTAGAGTGTAAGTGTACTATTATTCATTCTAACTTATTAATCACTCTATCTTTTGGCTTGTTTCTTATGCCATGCTGGATGTATTGCTTTTGATATCTATGTCTCAATATATATGGTGAAGCAACCAACTTTTTAGGGTCTTGGACATTTTTGGGGCTGAGTATCAATGGGGCAGTTAATATAATTGTTTCTTGATTGACCCTTTTATACTTGAGTCATTCAATCCTCCAAACCTTACCTTGATTGATAACCCTGATGAATTATCTGATAATGAAAAAGATAGTGAGCTCCATAATATTATCAATGAAAATTCAGATGAACCTCCAAACATATAACACAATGAGCAAGAATATGTATCTGAATCTTCTAGTTCAAGCAATCCACGCTCTGGACAGAGAATTCAAGGATGTATACCTACTCCTCCTAGTTCAAATAATCCTCGTTCTGTTTATCATATTGATCGTGATAGAATATAATAGATGTATTCACATTCCAGATACTATACAGCTCCAATTGCAGTTCTTCATTCGAGTAGTTTGGAAGAATGGAAGAAGAAAGGATGGCATGCTTCAGATATGCATTTGGATCCCGAATTCCTATTTAAAAATTAATAAAAGTATCCTTAATATACTAATTTTATAGTTAAAGTTAAATTATAACATATTAAATTAATTTTAAATAGATTATTATATCATAGTTACAGACAAGACTAGGTATTATTTGAATAGCCATTGCATTTTTTCTCTAACAATGATGCTTCAGTAGATTATTTATTATATTATACAAGAGGATTTGAGTTTGATTAAATATACTATAATTAAGTTATAATAGATGGAATGCCAGCTTATTTTACATCACAGCTTATATAGTTATGTTTTAATAAGATTTCAAAGATAGCAAAGTTAATACTTTACACTTTATATAAGTTTACTTTTCTTTCTCGTTGCAATCACTTTTGAAACCTATTCAATTCAAGTCTCAATCTATTTTGATAATCTCACAGAGGAGATTAGTCTGCGCCCATGTCAGGGAGCAGTTGGGCAAGTAAGGTAAGAGGAGCAGGTGGAAGGCCCGCAGCCTCAAACGTTTGAAAACGCCCCTGAGAAACTGGTGGAATAGACAAAAATTTTAAAAAACCAGCGGTCACTATTTCCCCAGAAATCCTCACATAGCAAGCACGATGCAACAAGTACATCAACACACACACTCCTAGCCACTTTCGTTGGTGGAATATGGAGTCCACGTGTTTCTGAACATCCAACAAATGGCTTTATGGGAAAAATTTTGTGAAGATGTGCACACCTCTTTCCTGACTGCGGTGTATGTTGCATCTCACTCCATGTCACGTGGTTGGCTGGACCTAGGTTTCAAAAACAAAGAGGCAGCAGATGAGGCTGCTGCGGTGTGCGTAGTGGTTGACCTCCCCAAAGGGCAATGGGTCATCAAAACCAAATGCACCAGATGGACAAAATCAAACCAAATTTTCCTCACGTTTGACTTTTTGCCTACTACGGTAAAACGTGACATTTTGGAACAACACCTGAAAGATTGTCTCGCCATATACAGTGAAATAATATCTTTCAAAATACAACGCTTCACGCTGATGCTGCACCTGTGCACTGGCAAAAACATCGCAGTTCTGACCCCAACTGAGGAGATTGCGAAGGAACTAACCCAAATCCTGCACTCCACTTTTATTGATATTGCAGGGCATACCACCCACCCATTCCGGGTGACCATGGACAGCGCGCCCCCATCTGCACCCACTGTGACATGTTTGGCCATAAGGCGCAAGCTTGCCCTACCAAGGAGGGCGTCACATTCCAAGAGCACCCCTCGGCGGCCATGGCCAGCGGAGAGGCGCAATAAAAACCAACTGCAAGCACCAAAGAGGCTTTCCCATGGGGAGCACAAGGCTGCACCTACTGGTAAAGCCTATCTCCCCGCAAGAGCGGAAGAAGGCCAAGCAGGCCCGCAGAGCCGCGGCCAAGGAAGTGGCCAAAGCCACCACCACTATCCCACACTCCCAACGCCAGGAGGATATTGAAACCTTTGCAGCGGAAGCAACTCAAGAATCCATCAACCAATCAGATTGGGAATCCCATGCTGATTGGGCCACTCAATCCAAGGATCCAATGGGGGACTCAATCTCACCCAATTGTTGCACCCAAGCTCCGGAGGAAACTGACTTGGGGCCCATCTAACTGAGTAAAAAAATTTTTGACCCGCTCAACGGTGCACTGAACTTATCTGCACTGTAAAAATTCGTCTAACGTTGGGGAAACAAAAAGTGAAGGCTAAAGCCAACTCAACTCTTTCTTCAAAAATTAACAAAAATTCCAATAGTGTTGCTGCTAACACCCGCGCTGCTGTGAAGGCCTATGGGGATCTAGAGGAGGCTAGTGGGCCCAGGTGCCCACCCCCTTGCACCTAAGGTGCGATTGGGGAAACTTTCACTTTAGTGACGTTGAATATCGCTGGACTCAAGGCCTCCCTGTCCCGGGCTAAGAAATTAAGATTTTTACAACAAAATTTACCCATGGATATCCTGGCCATCCAGGAGTCCCACTGTCTGCAAGGTTCCGAGGAAGATAAGAAAACAATGCCAATCCATCCCTATCCTTTTGGTCAGAGCGCTATGGGGTGCTAGTTCAGAAAAACAATTTTTTCAAATTTTTATCATCAGAACCTTCCTCAATGGCTGAGTCCTCGTTGTCACCTTCTTGTGGGCTGACATGGTACACGCTATTGTCAACATCTATGCCCAAAACGGTACATAATAGCATCAGGAATTTTTCTCGTTGGTCAAATCCCTCCCGCTACCCCCAGACCCTTTCATAGTTGGCAACTTGAACTGCTGGTTAAACAGTCCAACAGACCGGTGGCCTTCCTCACCCCACTCCCCCCAGGGCATGTTGAACTTCGCGTTCTAAAGGCCACCCTAGGGCTAATGGATGCGCTGCCATGGCAAGCCCCACTGCTCAAGAACATGACGCGCCCCCACGTCCACAATGGCCAATTAAGATCCATGTCCCGCATCAACCTTATCCTTACGCTGACGAAATTCCAACCCCACATATCCCACTTTAAAACAACAAAAATGGAATTCTCCGACCATCAACTGGTCTCAATAACCTACCACCTACCTGTCTCATCTGCTAAGGCCCCACATTGATGCAAAATCTGCCCCTCCAATCTCGCTTTGCCAGGATTTTCCATGTGGGTGGAATCAGCAACTTTGGCAAAAGAGTTTGTTGCACCGTTTTGCGCAGACCCCACTTCCACATGGGCAACTTTCAAAGATGATAATATCCGCCACTCTCACCACCTCTCCTCCAGACGCTCATGAGCCACATCGGCTGCCATTTCACGTGCTCTGGCAGAGTTAGCACACCTAGAGTCCAATATCCCAGCTACAGGATACAGATCTGCATGGGGACAGAAGTGGGCGGAGGCAGCCACCCACCTCAACGCGCTTGAAAGGCAACACAAACATTGGGTTTGTGTTCAGTACAGGGCCAAACGCATCACAAAAGGCAACAAGTGCACCGCATATTTTTTAAAAAAAATTTCGCACCACGCCAGAGCGTGGCCTGCACACAGGTGCAAAGATTGGATGATTCCACTGCGGATATGCCAGCTGAAGTGGCAATTGAAACACAAAAGTATTACTCCAAGTTGTACCAATCTGATCCAATTCAGCCAGCTGAAGTGGCAGAATTTCTTGACCGAGCCCACATCTGCACCATTTCTCAATACCCGGAAATAATGAATTTAATTACTCTGAACAAATTATGGACAGCCATTCGCGGTGCACCAAACCAAAAATGCCCAGGCACAGATGGCATCCTATATGAATTCTATAATAAATTCTTCAATTATATATCCCCACTACTTCTTGCTTCACATAATCAGAGCCTTTTGGAAACGCGCCTCCTACCAGGAGGACATGAGGCCTTTACTGTCACACTTTTCAAGAAAGGGGATAAGCTAGACTTAGCCAACTGGCGCCCCATTTCTTTAACTAACACAGCTACAAAATTTTAACCAAAATTATGGCTAACCGTTTAGGGATTGTAGAATCTGTCGCCATCTCCCCAGAACAATATGGTTTCATCCCCAGAAGGCCGATTTGGGACAACGTGCACTCTGTGGCTAACGCATGCCAGTCCACAGCCTCTGGGGCACTTGCATTCTTGGACCAACAGAAGGCCTATGATAGAGTAAACTGGGAATACCTCAGGGCCTGCCTCCATCAATTCTGCTTACCTTCTCACTCATCAACTGGGTGATGCTGCTCACGGAATCTGCAACTATGGCAGTACGTGGCCCTGGCTTCCTAACAGAAGTAGTCCGTCCTCAAAGGGGCTTGTGACAAGGAGACCCCCTTAGCCCACTCTTATACAACTTCAGCCTTGACCTACTACTGCAAAATGTGAATACCCAACTCACTGGGGTCCATGTGCCAGGCCAAACCTCAGTCAAGATGGTGGTGTTTGCAGATGACTGTGTGGTTGGGGTGTCTAATAATAAAGATGCACGCACACTTGAAGCCCTCATTTAGGAGTATTTCCGGGTAGGTAACGCTGCACTGAATGCCTCCAAAACTGAAATAATTCTCCTTGGACAGTATCATAACTGCTGGGCCCCCGCAACCAGCATTCAGCCTGGCCCATCTGCTCACACACGCGCTCACCCTCTCAGCTCAAACCACACCGCCCCACTGGTGCTCCCCTTTGTGCCACTCCCTACCATAGGGCCGGTCTGCCATTTGGGCGTGTGGGTGGAGGCAGGCGGATATGCATCAGCAGTAATGGAGAGTCGTATTCTAGACAACTTGATGAAGCGCATCGCCTCCCTCAGAGCCACCCTACTTCCCTTACTGGCAGGGTCATTTTGGCCAACTCTATGCTCCTCTCCAAAGTCTGGTTTGGAGCCCACGCCATCCCCTTCTCCTCAAGCTTCTTCAAATCCTTGCGTGCCCTGCTGCAAGGATGGCTATGGTCAGGTCGCCCTCCACCAGTACGGTTAGAGGTCATGTTTGGCCCTCATCAGCATGGTGGCATGGGCCTGCTTGACTTCAGAGCCCATGCAGCCAAGATCTTGGGTACCTGGATTGCGCCTGTCACCGCCCCTACACTCCCCTCCCAACACTGGTCCCGCGCAGCCTGCTCCAACTTCTCCTGCGCCTTGGGCCTCAACAACCCATCGAGCCCCCACTCCCTGATGAAATACCTGGCTTCACACCCATCAGCCACAGGTCCTCACGGTACTAAAACCCACTACAAACGTTTCTTTCTCTCCATGCGGAGCGCCAAGTGGAGAATTTGTATTAGCAGACATACAACCTGAAGAGGCCTCCCCTCAACCCAGTTCACACAAGAGGTACAGGGGCTACCCATCCATGATGGCGTGATCCCCACACGACCCCATGTCCTATCCAGGGTGGATTACCTGGACATGATGGACATCCCTTACTCCATTTAAACCCAAAAAACTATCTGGAAATACACACATCATCCTCTGTTGCAGCCTCAAATCCGTTCCCCTGTGTGGCGCTGCCTGAGGCAGGTGTAATGTACAGCTGAGCGCTCAAACGCTTTACACTCATCCTGCGTCGTGTGTGGCCAGTATGGAACGCTGTTCTACCGCCTGGAGAAGTGTCCTACCTCCAAAGTGATATGGCGCGAAGTCCAACGTCTGCTTGGCCAGGATCAAACACATCCCTTCAGCCTGTCAAGAGTTATGTTTGCTTTATCAATGGCCTCCCCCCTTCCACCCTCCCTCCGTGCTCTGGTGGTTGCAATAGCCATGTGGACTATCCACACAATTGTCTTGAATGCCTTTGCAGGCTACACTCCCACCCTCCCAGAAACTGTCCACAGATTCCGGTCTCATTTGGTGGACCACTTTCAGGCGTAGATGTTTGGATGCCTCCCATCACGTCACTGACAGCTGTCTCCTCCTGATTCCCAGTTTGTTCATCAAATCAGACCCTTTCCTCCACACGTGTTCAATTGTGGCTACGGCCCATTCACACGTTCCCTCACCCTCCCCATAAGTGGCGTTCCCGCTGGCAACAAGAGATAGCATCGCTTCTCTGGGGTGCCTTCCATGTTACTAAGTTTTGTCTCTTTCAGGTTGACATCCAGAAGTGTCCATCCCCTGGTTGGCCTTCCTCACAATAAATTTAAAATTTAAAATACATTTTATATAAGTGATATAATCATCACTAACATGAATATGAAATTAGATACCATACTTGTTCTTGTAATTTCATCTTTAAACTAGTATATGATCAAGTTTTATTATATCATGTAGACTAGAAAACTTATAACAAACTGCTATAGAAAATATAAACTTGTTTCAAAACTTTCAATTTAGCTCAAGCAAAAAACATCATTAAAACAATTATCCTTTTCTATGAAGATTAATTATACTTATAATCATTATATAAGCAAATGTTATACTTGGTAGCACCTAAAATATCTTAATTAAGAAACAAAACTCAAGAATTTGAAATAAGCTTGAGTTAGGAAGACTAGAAGATGGACTTTACTAATTGCACTTCTATAGGTAGTAACTTTAGGTTGTCCTGAAGAAGCGGAGGCCACAGCAAAAGTCTGCGTCAAAATTGCCCTTCCTGAGGGCAAAAAAAGATAGTGCGCACCGCGTGCACCAGATGGAACAAAGTGAAAACTTTGTTCATCTCATTTGACTCGCTCCCACAAACCTTCCTCATTAGGTAATAGAGGAGGAGCTCCACAAAGGGCTTGTAGCCTAAGGAGAAATTATGCAACTCAAATTACAACAATTTCATCTGATGCCAACCCTGTGCACAGGTAAAAAGTTGCCATGTTCAACCCATTCCCCAAAGTAGAAGATGACTTATCAAGAATCCCCCGCACAGCAGAGTTTAACTTTGCAGATGGGGGACAGTAATCCGCATTCCAAGTTACACCAGAATATGCACTGCCTATATGCAACCACTGCGGTTCATTGGGACACAAGGAACACGCATGCCCCATGAAGGAGGGCTTAATGGAAGCAGACTACTGTGAGGAAGCCATGGACAAAAGTAAAAAAAACTTCACCAGAATGACT